>LOJH01003655.1:11066-23700 GCA_001685095.1 Ellobius talpinus | reverse complement strand
CTCATCCTCCAGGGCTGTTGCTGTTATTAATTCCAGGAATATATTAAAGAGTAGGGGTGAGAGGACGCATCCCTGCAACACTCCTATGATTGTCTTAAATTGATCACTTAGTTCTCCATAGACTTTGACTCGTGCAAAGGAATCTTTATAGTCATTTTCTAGTATTCTTATGATTTTCTCTGGGTACCTGTAGAACCTCATTGTTTCCCAAAGACCTTTCCTCCAAATGGTATCGAATGCCTTCCTGAAGTCGATATAATAGACATATAAGTCTTTTCCAAATTCTTCGTATTTTTCTGCTGGTTGCTTCCAACTGAATATCTGATCATTTGTGCTCCTGTTAGCTCTAAATCTGCACTGGGATTCTGCTAGGATTTCATCTATTCCGCCCTTGATCCTTTGCAGGATAATGGAGGGAAAGATCTTGCTGCTATGGCACAATAAACTAATGCCCCTGTAATTTGAGTAGTCCAGCTTGTCCGTTGTGTGTATGGGAATTATGATGGAGTCCTTCCATTCCGTGGAGATCACTTGGTGTTTCCATATCTCTCCAAAGAGTCTGAGAAGTGCCTTGGCCCCTGAGTCTATTGTAGCCACCGTCAGCTCCTCAACCGTGATGTCATTCACTTTTGGAACCTTTCTGTGTTTCGTTCTCTTTATAGCTTCCTCTATCTCGTTCCTGTCAATATTTAATATTTCCTCATTGTCTCTGGTGTTTAAGTGGGGGTCGAAGTGTTCCTAGTTGTAGTCTACGTTGATGGCATTAGGATCATTGTATCAAAGTACATTGTATACATTGTATCAAAGTGTTGTCTCCATCTTTGCTGTACTTCCCCTGGTTCTGTTAGTAAACGATCTTGCCCATCTTTCTTTCTTTCTTTTTTTTAAAGATTTATTTATTATGTATACAGTGTTCTTCCTGCATGCCAGAAGAGGATAGCAGATCTCATTATAGATGGTTGTGAGCCACCATGTGATTGTTGGGAATTGAGCTCAGGACCTCTGGAAGAGCAGCCAGTGCTCTTAACCTCTGAGCCATCTAGCACCCCCCCCTTTTTTTAAGATTTAGACCTTGCCCATCTTTAATCACCCAAATCTGAGGAGCATATCCAGCAGTTATCCATCTGATAGCTTTATAGACAAGATTGTTTTATTATGGAGTCTAGCCTCTTCGACCTCTTTGCATACACACCTTACTTCTTCAGCTCTCTGTCCTTCTTTGGTCTTCTTTTGACATCCCCTGCACAGATAGGTGCGGTGTTTTACTACCTTCAAATTGCCTCTCTGCTTACTCTTTAGCTTCCTTTTTTCTTCCACCAAGTTAATCATTTCTGCAGTAAGTCATTCTATTGGTGTTGCTCTTTTTGCACAACTAAGCAGCTCCTTTGAAGCCTCCTGTATAGCTCTTTTGATTTTCTTCCATTCGCTTTCTGTATTTGTAGATGGATGTTTAGTGATTTCCCTCATCCATTTTTCAGTGGCTCTCTTATACTCTCTTCATACAGCTGGGTTCACCAGTTGTTTACAATTGATCTTCCGGTTCATCTTGCCTGGTGTACCTCTCCCAAGTTTCATTTGAATGTTGACCATAGCAAATTGGTGATCTGACCCTAAGTCAGCACTAGGAGATGATCAGCTGTTTTGGATGCTAGATAAGAGTTTCCTGCTGACCAGAATTTGGCTGTATGTGCGTTTGTCAGGGGATTCCCATGTCCAGCATCTTAATGGTTTGGCCTGCTTGAATTTTGTGCTGGATATGTACAAATAATTTGCATAGCAGAGGTCAAGCAGTTGTTCCCCTCTATCATCCCTTTGTCTGAATCCATATGTTCCCATGACGCTATAGTCCACTTTCTCCAGATCCCACTCCTGCATTGAAGCCACCCATAATGATTAGTGTGTCATTCTTATGTGCCCTGCTGACCTCGTTCTGGAGATCTGTGTAGAAACTGTCGACGACATCCTCTTCTGCTTCTGCTATTGGCGTGTATACCTGTGTGACAGTTCCTGGATGCGTCATTGTCTGAAATCTGGCTGATAGAATTCGATCATTTACAGGTCTGTACCCGAGCGTGCATTTTTGAGCCCAACAGGATAGCACTGGAGCTACACCTGCTGCATGTTTTCCCGCTCCACCAGAGTTTATAATCTTGCATCCATTTACTCTAAGCTATTATGTTCCTATCCAATGCGCTTCTGCCAATCCAATGACATCCCACCTGAAGTGACTGAGCTCACGCATGAGCAATCCAGTTTCCCTGACCGTGTTTAGTGTTCTCACGTTCCAGGTTCCTATTGTGGTGACTCTTTTTGGTGTGAGGAAGTGCCTTTCCTGTCCATTTCTATAGGCTCCCCTCCCCCCTTTCGGCTTTAAGAGAGAAGCATCATCTGTCCTGAACTTAGGACATGGGGTCCTGGGGCACTGTCAGATTCTGGGACTTTAACTCAGGTGTTCTGATGTACTTATTCATGTTGGGTTTCATGTTCTGAGTGGATGAGGATGACTGACCAGGTCTCTTCCTCGTCATGTGGTAGCCATAGCCAATGAGCTGGGCCTCTTTCCACCCATGTACTAAATCTCCCAGGTTTCCGGAGGACCTAGCTGATTGATTCCAGTCTCACCATTGAGGATGCAGCTACCAGGAGACCTATGCAAAGATAAATGGTTTGAAATATGAAAAAAGATCTTATCTGGGTATGTGCTTGATTACAGACACAAAAACAAAAGAAGCAAGTAACAACAACAAAAGCAAAACAAAAAATCCCAACAGCCCTACTCTGCTTAGCATTCAAATAGACTGAAATCCATCGATTTCAATATATAAAACCAGTAAACAAAAAGTTCCATGAGTAACCAGTAGACTTGAGAACCACTGGACACATGGCCACCTTTGTCTTTTTGACTGTTTACTTTCCCCCAAATCCAGCAGAGGAAACCAGTTGTAAACATTTTGTGGGGTAAAAGGTAAAACTATAAGAGCCCAAGAGGAAATCCTGTGAGCAGAAATCATCCTACAGTAGAGAAGACCCAATTACATCACACACAACTTAAAGGTTGTAATGAAGAGAGTAAGTATCTCCATGTGGCAGCTAAACCCATCGTAAGCTAGGTCAAAATGCAAATAAACCAAAGAATACATTTACTATCTTACTTGTATAAGAATGTGGTGATCTCATTTGAAAGTGATTGTATAATAAATGAATAAACCCCTAACAAAAGGGGAAATAGCACTTAAGAAGTAGAAACAGCATCTAGAAACGGGCATGTTCTTGTGTGTATGAAGGGATGCTTAGTCTCATATCCAGTATTCATTTCTGCCTCTCGGGCTTTTGAAGACTCCAGTGTGCTGACACAGTCTGTGGGTGGGGACAGTGTTGGCTATGGTTGTCTTTCCCAATTCTGCACACAGCACCTTTAGGTAGCTGGCTGAGAGAGCCGTGGCAAAAGCTTTAAACTCGGAGGGCAGCAAGGGCTACAAATATAGTCCCTTTTCATCTCCCTAGAAAAGCAGTGATACACCAATACACCATCAGGTGAGAGTGGAGGGACCTTATCCCCCATGAGACTGTTTTGAATATGAAGTAGCGAAGTCTCCATATAGCATTGTGTCAATATCTAGCAAAGTTATTGATTACATACACCTCTTGTACCCACATTTTTAATCTCAGCACTCAGAAGGCAGAGGCAGATGGATTTCTGAGTTCAAGGTCAGTATGGTCTACAGAATGAGTTCCAGGACAACCAGGGCTACACAGAGAAGCCTTGTTTCAAAACAAAACAAAAAATCAAAAAGACGAGAGAGAGAGAGAGAGAGAGAGGAAAGCAGTGATCCTCCATACACCTTTTTGCAATAATAACCCTATTTCAGGGAATATGGCATTGATATTTTTGCTTACATGAACTGACAAGCACATGCTTGTGGATTGACAAACAGTTTGTAAACTGTGGAACCGCTGTGACTGCCTAACTGGTTTCTAGAGACCTGATTGGAAGCAAGGGGAGATTAAGAAAGACTAACACAAGTAATGAAAAGCTGGGATTGGGTGGGCTGTGCACTTGAATGAAAACACACCAGCAGCCTGTGGGGGGAGTACTCAGAGTGTCTATTATATACACTAGGAGGTGGGCAGCTAATCTTGGTAAGGGGCCTTGGTAGAGGAGCCATCTTAGGGTCGAATATGGTCTCATAGTCACCCAGTATGAAGTCTGCACTTTTTGTACATGCTGCTTTTAGCTAAAGGTCAACCAGATGTCAACATTTGTACTTGCACCTTACCATTCCATAAGTCTGAGTCTTTAGCAACCTTGACATGGCCTTGCTCACGTCATGAGTGCCCAATAATATAGTGGTGCACTCACTCCCCACAGATAGCTGTGGCAGATATCTGTATAATGTACGAGCATGCTCTTTGTGTGCTAATCTTGGATAAGACCCAGAAATATTGTTAACTGAAATATGCAAGAGTTTGAGGGGGCGTGTGTTTGCATAGATCTGCTAACACATGTACAAATAATTTTGAAAGTATTCTCAAGAAGTGCAAGTTACCTCTACATCAGGATATGCTTAGACTAGAGCAATAGAAAGGAAGTTGGGCTGTGCTTAATTATTAAAACATGAACTGTGCACAGAGTAATGCTCACTTGCTTAACAACCACATTTGAGTTACTGGTCAAAAGAGCCTTAGTAGGGTGTTACGTCTGGCTGCCCTAGTGGCGTGAATGAGAATGTTTCCCACAGGCTCATATATTTGACAGCATGGTGCCCAGTTAGTGGAAGTGTATGGGAAGGATTAGGAGGCCCAGCTTTGCTGGAGGAAGTTTCAAAAGCCCACACCATTCCCGGTTAGCTCTTTCTCTTTGTCAGCAACTTGCTGATTATATGTAAGCCCTAAACTGTCCCGGCACCACATCTGCCAGCCATCATGCCTCCCGCCATGCTGATTACACACCAACCCTCCCCTCTGAAGCTGTAAGCAAGCCCCCAATGAAATGCTTTTTCGTATAAGTCGCCTTGGTCATGGTGTCTCCTCGTAGCAACCGGACAGTAACTAGGGGCTGTCTTAAGCACTATTGATGATTCTTTGAATGGGGATGATTTTTCTCAAAGGCAAGCCGGCAACAAGTGAGAAGAATCTTAATGGAGCTTTCGTTCTTCAAGTAAGTTATTGTACACTCATATTCATTCTGAAAAAAGAAAAGATGCAAATAAATGTAGATATAAAAGATGTTCATCATGGTGCTATAACAGAAAATTTGCAGATAGTCCAGATGCTAAAAAATAGAAATATTTAAGTAAATTCATTTAAGTTGATTCATATTTTTCTTTATATAGTTTTAGAAAAAGTTTAACCCCATGCTGAAAATGCATTAAATGCAAAAGTAAGGTGCCCGGTTTCCCACAATCTGGTTTTGTTTTTTTTCTTCTAAAAAACTGCATCTAAAGGAGTATCTGGTGTGATAAGGTTCTGCGCATCCTAGTATGGTCTCTTGGCATTTGAGCACACAAGCAGAAAGGAGGCTAGTCTCACTCCTCATTCTCTCCCGAGGCAGGACATTAAATAACCCTCTGACTTTCTCTTAAAGTTATGCAACCATAGTAAAGCCTTTATCCCAAAGTTGTGCTCCCTTCACTCAGAGGAAAATTACATGATTTTCCCCAAGCGACAGTGACACCAGGAAGGTTCTAAAGTGGCAGTCCCCCCCCACGTTGAACAGCACATCTGCTTTCTGGCTCTCTGGTCACCAAATCTAAGCACACTCGTACACAGTTTTCCCTCTTTCTTTGGGTCTTTATTTCTGAATGTTCCTATGTCATGTCAAATTTAAATAAATCTATATGCTTCTTTTTTCTTGCTATTCTGCCTTTTATTACAGGGATCCCAGCTATGAACACAGGCCAGCAGTGAGTGAGGACAGAGTCTCTCCTATCTTACATTAGCATGCACATGCAAACACAGGGTAAAAATACACAGAATAATAAGAGGATCCCTGGTGCATGCTAATTTAATATCATTAAAGTCCAATATTATCTTGATAGGATTTTCAATGTTGTTTTGCATCTTGGTACATTAAATGATTTGAACAAACATTATTAAGTCATTTTAAAGGACATTTAAAAGACATTGAACTTTTGATGCTCTCAGACATTTTAAATATAAACACTTCGTATTATACTCTCCAGGCCCTTCCCGGTCACTCTGTACATCATTACCAAATAAAATATCTGCAGCTACAAAGCATCTCAACTATAAATAAAGGCAAAAATACAAATATATCTCTGCTTACCAAATTATATTGTATTATGTAAAAGATCTAAAATTGAATTGTTCTGAGGTCAAGAAATGCAAAAAGATCTAAAAGTGAAGTGTTCTGAGGTCAAGAAATGTAAAGAAAGTTTAAACTACATTTTATGGTCGCTTCATCCTAGACTTAAGTAACTAATATTGTCATATAAAAGTTTCTGAGCGATCCTGCAACCAGGAAAACCGTGTAACTACCTAGAGATTCCCTTCCTCCTCCGCTGCCCTCACTAAAGAGCTCTCATGGGTGGCAAGAGCTGGGGAAACTGTAAACTATTGTCTCATCTCCCACACTTTCTGGTCCTGGTTCATGGTTCACTTCATGGCAGCCTTCGCCCAAGGGTTATGCTGCTCATCTTCCTTCATCCCCAAGGCAAGAACTCTCTGGGTTACTCCACCACCCCTGATTCTTCTCACCTCTCCAGGAAGAAAACATCCGCCCATCGGTTTGTCAGAAGCCCCTGAACTCGCAACGCAGCACGCTTGTGCTTCTGACAAACTCTCACAAGAGTGGTGGCAGCACTGCCATGAGCTTCAGGATGCGGAGCCATTTTGTCCCAGTCGCCACTCAGGGTGTTCTCTCTCCTCTGCCTTCCAAGGAAACTCCTGCTGTTTATCCACTGACAAACTGTACAGATGTGAAGAAAAAAGGGTTTGTGACAGGCAAGGTGTAAGGGGGATTTGGATGAAGAAATAACAAGGGGGAAAGATGAGAGAAATAGGAGAGAGATGGTGGGAGTCGAGATGGTAAAGATGGCTCAGAGGTTAAGATCTTGCAGAGCACCTGGGCTCAGGTCCCAGCACTCACCTGGTGGCCCACACATCTGGAGGCACACACACGATGCACATACATTCAGGCAAAACACCCATACTCATAAAATAAAATAAATACACTTTTAACATTTTTGAAGGAAGGAAAGGAAGGAAGAAAGAGGGAAGGGTTATATCTTGAAGTTCCTTTACCATTTTACAATTCCTCTGTGGACTGTGGCTCATCTGGAACTGTGTAACAGGTTTAAAAGTTCTCACACTCTCAGTAGACTCTATAGGCTTAGGGGAGAAAATATCCCAGAATGCTGCCTGCCATGAAACTTCTTTGATGGGAGACTTGCTGATCAGAAAGACAAGAGGGAGTGAGGAGATTCAGGTAAGCACACACGACCCTGGAAACCTGGCTTGGGAGAGAGACTGCCACTGAGCTCTGAAGTCTGTTTTGCTCTGTGAATGGACCCACAGCCCCATATCTGACTTACCTGGAGAAAAACTGATGAGGAGGAAAAAGTGGAGTAGGCTCTGGGGCTGTACACAGGAAACACGGCCAGCAGAATCCAGATAGCTCACTAGACAGTAACAGTGCCATTGGCACAGTCTGAATAGAAATAGAAACAGGAGAGGATTTTCCGATGTGCAGAGTCACCAGAGAAGAAAATATCGACAAGACTCGATGCTAAAAGGATGTTCAGTCAAGTTGGCATTCTGAATTAGCAAACCTTCTACAGGGGACTTTGACAGTATGTACCCAATGTTTCAACTTAAATGTATACATGTATACACATGCATATATACGTACAGGTGCCTTTGACAAGGCAGTTTTCCTCATTGGAATGTTCTCTGAGGAGATAAATAAGTTCATAAAGATGTACAGAAAGGAATTTTTAAGGTTATTTTTAATATAATAGCAAAACTACCCTGTGGATAATGTAATTATGCTCCAGTAGGAGGTCTTGGTTTAATAAATCAAATGCATCATGTAGTAGCATCCCATGCTTTGTGTGGTTTTTATAAGCACCCGGCCTTGTAGTCAAATTCTCTCAGTTTAAGTCTGAACCCACGACTTACTGCTTTCATGATTCTGGGACATTCTTAAATATTTCTTTGTCTCTATTTCTGAGTCTAAAGATATTCACAATCCATAACATCCCTTAGGAAGCATCAGGATCTATAATGTACATTCTACAGAGTCATCACAAACATTAAATCTCTGAAAGGTCCATGAACATAGCAAGCACTCAGCGGTATCACCTTAGTGTTATTCTGCAAGCATTATAAGTTAATTTGTACATTAACATGAAAAACAGTTGTTTAGTAAAACTTCCAGATTAGCCAGTAATAAGCTTCCCTTGATACAGATTGACTTATATGTGGCTGTATGCATAGAGGTTTTTATAAGCACGCCTACTATAATATTATTACTAGATATCCCTACTGGTAATGTTTTGGACACTTTTTTCTTCTGGCTTGATGTTTTCTTAACACAAATCCTAAGCTAGAAATTTCAAACCAGCTTTTCTCCTGAAGACTACTGAAATTCACATAAACTGGAACAGCAGAACCATGAAACATAAGGAGCCAACTAGAATCAGTGTTCTTGGTCTCCCAAGGCAGGTGGCTTGACAGTAGTGGAGCAGCCCTTTGAAGACTCAGTGAGAGCAGCAGCGGGTGGCAGCGCTTCGGAGCATGGGGGCAGGATTCTACAGAAGGCTCCATGTGTTCGAAGTCGGTATTCAATATATGGTACTGTTTCTCCCAGTCAGGAGAAGGGTCCAGGAGCTGGGAGAGCGGGGACAGAAATGGCACCGTTCATCATTTTAGACCCAGTGTTCTACTGACTGACATTTCCCCCTTTCCTGCCTGTTCTCATGACAGTATGGTCCTTTGCTCTAGAGCTCTAGCAGGAGACACATCAATGAGACCATGGAACTGGGAGCTAAGGTTTCTGCCCAGCTACCTAAGGCTCTTCATGTCTCTGAATCAACAGGCAAAGAAAGGAGTTGCAGCGCTGGCTGGAGCAACTATGTACCAAAGACAAATTAGGCCACTGCTCTACAGCAAAGACAAGGAAGAACTTGTCTGCAATGCAGGGGATTTCGTAGGACATCTTGGCATTTCCATGCCCTGTGAATAGTGTCACAATTGAAAGCTACAACTCCATCGAAGCGGGACTACCAATTGCCCAAACCGTCTAAGACTAAATGTCTGGTTCATTCCAGAGGGCAAAGGACCAGTTAAGGTGCTTGCTGGAGGCGATACAGAGTCAGCAGCAGAAGACAAATGCCAATTATACACATGTGTCCCGTGACGGAAAGGATGACTACAGCTATTATGAGTCTTTCTTTTAATTTGCACATGTGTTTCTGTTTTTATTCACTTGTCATATGATATAAGATATACTGATTTTATATTCTGAAGGATGGAATGGTTGATATTAATTGTTGTCTTGATAATATGTCAAATGACCAAGAAAGAAAGCCTCTGGGTCCATCTGTGAGGGATTTTCTAGAGTATGTTTATTGTGAAAAGACCCACCCTATCTGTGGGCAGCTTCATGCTATGGGTTTGGATCCTAGACCAATAAAAAAGAGAAAGTCTATTGAACATCAGCATTAATTACTTTTCTGTTCCCTAACTGGAGACACAATGTGACCAGCCATCTCCTGCTCTTGCTGCTATGCCATTCCCACCAGAATGAACTGTGGGCCAAAATAACTACCCTTTTAATATTGGTTTTATTAGTCATTTTATTGTAGCACCAGGAAAAATAACCAATACAGAAAACTGGTCCCGAGAAGTGAGGCTGTTGCTGCGATGAACTGAGCAGATGGCTCCTAGGCCGTTGGAACTCTGTTGCGGGAAGAATGGGTAAGAGTTTCAGTTTTGAGCTATGAGAGCCCTTAGAGCGCTGCAAGAAGAGTTTAAGGGGCCCTTCTGATGAGAAGCTCAAACAAAAGAAGGCCAAGAGAAACACCACCAAGCCTAGTTCGTGAGCTTGCATAGGAGAACAAGGCCCCTGAACAGGAAGAGCAAGGGCCGTTCATAGGATGTTTCTGCAAAGAACCTGGCTTGAGTTCTTCCCATGTCCTGAGGACCTGAGTAAGGCCGAATGTAAAGGTGACAGACTGATTTGTTTGATGGAGGGCATTTCCAGACAGGATAGCCTTCAGGCTGTGACATGGCCGCCGTCCACAGGGAGAAAGAGTAAAGCACACCGCTGAAGAGGCCTTGATCAACATGGGTGAGGTCCTGGATTCAATCCCTGGTATCAGGAAGGGCATAGAGAAGTAGAAAGAGATATAAAATGTACAGTTTTGCGAGGAAGACTACAGGTGAGTTTAATCTTCGAGGGAAGGAAGGTTTGAAAGCAGCTGCAATTCTTAGAGAGATTAGCACCAAGAAAGGGAAACTTGACACTTTGCAGTCACTGGGAGAGCAGAAAAAGTGTTTTGGGGGCAAGACCAAACATCAAAGGCTTAATCTTGTGCAAATGCAAATTTATTTGTTTGGAGAGAGCCTATACCAGTCGTTCTCAACACGTGAGTCACATCCCCTTTGGGGGGGTGTCACAGATCAGATACTAGCATTATGATTCATAACAGCAAAATTACATTTATGAAGTAGCAACAAAATAATTTTATGGTTGGGGGTCACCACAGCATAAAAAAAACTGTATCAAAGGGTAACAACGTTAAGAAGGTTGAGAACAACTGGCCTATACTGAGAATGCCACTGTAGGGATTCCTTGCTTCTGAAAGTCGACTGCCAAGGGAAATTTTTCCCCAGGGTCAGCACATAGAAGCTGATGCAACTGTCACTAAAGTGCCGAGCTCCATCCTGAGCTGGCAGCAAAATTTGGCTGCATCATCCACACTGTACTGGTTTTGCAGGCAGGGACCATGTAAGATTGAGGAGTTCATGGAAGCTTGCCCATTGGTTTCAGAGGCCCGCTAAGGCAGGAAAAATACAACAGGGCTGGGATCTCCACAAGAGAGCTCTGAGAAGCCAGGACATGAAACTGTGTAGGTAAAACCTAAAAGGCCGTGGAGATCTCAGGATGCCAGAAACACTGGTCATCCACCGAGGAAAGCTGAGCACAGGTCAAAGCCAGCCTAGGAGGGAGGCAGTATGTGTCAGACGTGGGAGAGCTGCAGGAAGAGCAGGCCTACCAAAGTACTTTGAAGCCCACATTGCCCAATGCCAAGTCCTTGATGCCAGTCACTGAGTGGTAGACATTCAAGGTTTCCATGCTGGGCTTCCGTCTTCCTTGGGTCCAGTAATTTCTTGCTATGCCCACATGGTCCCTTTATATACTGGGGATGTTTATTCTGTGTCACTATGTATTGGAAATATGCACCTTGTTTTTTATTTTATAGGAGCATCCGTTTGGGTCACCTCGAGTCTTTTGACTTTTAAACAGTGCTGGAATGGTGAAGGTCTCTAGAGGCATTTGAAGTTAGTCTGAATGTATTTTGCCTTATTAGCTGCCTTTGAACCTGTGGCGAGGAAAGGTAGAAGGCTGACGAAAAGAGGGGGAGGCTGGAGAGATAGACGACTTAGGGGTAAGAGTACCAGTCGTTCTTCCAGAGGACCTGGGTTCAATTCCAGCACCCACACAGCAGCTGACAGCTATCTATAACTCCAGTTCCAGGGGCTCTGACACCTCACACCGACATACATGCAGACCCAACACCAATGCACACAAAACACTATTTTTAAGTCTGAAAAGTGACATTCGGGTGTCAGGTTGGCAGGGTGTATATTTGCAATGATATGCTGATTGTGAGTCTGACAGGATTTGGAGTCCCTAGGAGATGAACCTTTGAGCCTGTCTGTGATGGATTTCTAGATTAGGTTGACTGAAGACCGCCTCTCACTTTGGTCCGAGCATTGACATTCATCAACTGTGGGCGCAATGTGCCTGGCTTCCTCAACCCCTGTCCTGATGGACTCAATGCTCGTAACTGGAAGCCAAAATTAACCCTTCCTTTCTCCCTTAAGTTGCTTTTGTAAGATATTTTGTCATAGCAATGAGACAGGTAATGAATACATATAATGTATAAATACATATAATATATAAATATTGTTAATTTTATATCATAATGTTTATACAATACCAAGGAGAAGAGGAAATTCCATGCAAGGACTTGCCTTTCCTGGTGGGAGGAATTAATACTTTTTAAATTACATGCAGCATCATTGTATCATGTTAAGTAGAATTTTAACCCTGCAATTAGGAAATAAGTATGTTTTTTGAGGCTATATTTATGGGTGTCATATTATCAAGGGATAGACTCACGATGATTAATTTGATTCCTGAGGATATCGAGGAGCTGGCACTCCTTCTACATGGACATTATATTACTAGAAGAGACTAACATTTGGCTTGGTAGATTGAGTAAATCAGAAGGCCTCCTGCAGTGCGGGTGAGCACCATCTAATCCGCTGAAGGCTTGAATACGGAAGAGCAGAGTTAGTGCCTGGCCAGTTTATATTCTCTCATACTCTTTCTCATTCATCTCTCTCTCTCTCTCTCTCTCTCTCTCTCTCTCTCTCTCTCTCT
>LOJH01003655.1:318-10999 GCA_001685095.1 Ellobius talpinus | reverse complement strand
TCTCTCTCTCTCTCTCTCTCTCTCTCTCTCTCTCCCTCTCTCCCTGCTTCTCCTCTTCTCCATGTATAACATAGAAAATAATTATATAAACTGAAATCTAGTAGAGATAAATTATTCTCCTAAGTCAGCCTGTATCCTTGGGCAGTTTTGAAGACAGAACTATAGTTTTGATGACTTTTGGCAGGAAGCAGCCAAGTCAAGGTCAAGGACCGTGACCCAGGTGGGAATCTGACATTCACTCCTCCACATACCTATTAAGCTTAATATAAAAGTCAGTTTGGTCTGAAGAAAATAGAAAATTGTGAAAGCTGATGGTGCAGATACTTTCTAATAATCAGCTAGAACGAACAGAGTTAAAGCCTTGTTAACTGGAGCATCAAACCCAACTGATGAGAGAATTAGTAAACCGGAAAATAGAACAAAGAAATTGCATAAACACAGCCCAGCAAGACTAAAAACTAAAGAAATTAAAGAGGATGGTCAACACAGATGACAAAATCAGAAGAGCTACAATAATTTTCAGTGACTCTTAAAGAGGGGGAAATGGAGTACACGTGAAGTTAAGGAGACAATTGATACTTTTCTAGATAAAAATTATTTCCACAACTTCAGGTAGCTCTTCAAATGCCAAGTGACAAAAATTCAAACCCACCCAATAATGATTCCGTTTTACTATAAATCTAATTTAAGAGAAAATCATGAAAAACCTGAGTGTGTGGGTCTATGTCTAAACTAAGTTTAGATGCTTAGAACTAACGTGCACACACAATTCAGTAGTCAGGGAAACCGAAGCAGAAGACTTACGTGATCCCAGGTTGATCAAAGTAATTGAGCGACAGTGAGAGCTGGCTGAAGGCCTGTTTCTGGGTTTTGTTTGCTCACCACCAGCATTTCACAGGAGTAGGGGAAACACACTGAGGGAGTCTTTGGCTGCTGCCCAGAACTCTTGATGTTGAGGGAACAGGCTATGTAGGGGTAGCTATGGAGAACCAAGCTCCCTGAAGTTGAGAATGTAAGGCTTTCTGAGGTCACATGTGGGAAAACATAAGCAAGTTAAGGATGGTTATAGTAGGAAGGGTCTTGTGTTGCAGAATGACTAGCCTTTGGCGGTCTTGTTCTATGCCTATGTTTATTCACCTCTGGTATTAAAATCAGCATTGATTGGAGCTGTGATGGCTACAAAGGGGTAGGTGTGCTCAGAGACTGTTGGAGGAGGCAGATGAAAGAGCGCAATGACTCTCACTTAGGTCCCACTCTTCCTCCAGTGGCGGCCATGTACTCTACAGGTGCTGTGCTCACTCACACTGGGAATTTGAGGGGAACTTTATTGACAGAGTTTAAAATGTCTTAGCTACTTCTGTGCTGCTGTGAGAGAATGGCTCAACAAAGGTGTCTTAGGAGAAAGGGGGTTTATTTTGGCTTACATGTCTACAGAGATATAGCCCATTGTGGCAGGGAAGACATGGTAGAAGGAAGGGAAGGCATGGTGTCATATGCAGGAGGCTGGCTGGTCACATTGCATCTGCACCCAAGAACCAGGGAGTGACTAATTAGGAAGTGATCCAAGACTGTCAAGCCTCCAGGTCTGCCCCCAGTAGCCCAATCCCTTCCACAAGACTCTATAACCTTCCCAAATAGTATCACCAGATAGGAACCACTGGTTCAACCTTGTGAACCCACAGGGGACATTTCACATTGAGACCACAACACCAAGACACTGCATTACTGATTTGGCTTTCTCATCTAAGCCGTTCCCCATCACATGTTCTCTGCCTCCCCTGCCAAATTAGGGAGCTGTTATTTAGTGACTTTCGGGGGACAAAGACATTCCTCCTTCTGCAGTTTTGGTGCAAGGCTCTTCTCCTGATACAGGCAATCTTTGTCTTGGTGCATACAGATCTAGGAAGAGGTAGGAGCCACAGCCATTTGGAGCTCAGCAGGGAGTTCAAGCCTAGATCAGAAGACAAAGTGGGGGAGGGGGTGACTAAGAAAGTGTCTGTGTTCCCGGTATCTTGAAGGGAAGTGTCCATTTCATGCCTCAGGGTTCAGCTTTTTTTGTGGTGCAGGAACTTGGGAATGGATTGGGATGCTGGGAGCCCTGTGGGTGGCACCCTTGGGAACTCTGAAGTGTTAGGTTGTACCCTCTCTGCCAGTGTCTGACCTGGAAGGGTTGGAGTCAGCTACTTGAGAAATGACTGGAGAGACAAGTCTCAAGGTGGGTGTCACCCATTTCGCCCTCTTTCTCTTTCCTTCCATTTTTTCCCCTTCTCCCTTCCTCTATTCCTCTCTGCTGGAAAGAATCCTAAGTCCATTGTCTAAAGCCCAACTCCTTTTGTTCCTATTGAGTTCCTACGCAGGGTTTTCCAGTATTTCTTCTCATCGAATCCACTGAACACCAACAGTTGAGGTCTCTCAACTGTTGAGAACAGAATAGAGGTCAAGTCTGGAAACATTTACTGAGCACCTGTTATATGTCAGGCACTGGGACAGGTGCTGGAGACAATCACAGACAAGACAGGATCCGTCATGAAGGCCAGAAGAGGCTCTCTCCACCATAACTCTGGAGCAAGACAGGCCTCCTAGACCAGGACCAGTGCAGAAAGAGAGGGCTCTGCCAGGAACTGGATTCTTTCCCTTGGATTGACAGCTCAGACTTGGTTTTCAAGTTTAAAGGACATAAACCGGAAGTATCCATTCATTGTCAAATTATGAAGTCAAACCTCTAAATACAAGCTCATGAACTGGTAGCACTCGGTATGTCCCCCCAGGTTTCAGCCATGTGTCCCCCTTCAGCTCTCCCTGGGGGTGTTGAAGTTTACAGTTCTGGGGAAGGACACACAACAGATGAGCACTGCCCTCATGGGGCATGGGGATGCCAGACATATGGGCAGAGTTGGTGACCTGTCACCACCCTTCTGGGATCTCAAGACTAGTTCCGCTACTACTCAAGACTACTAACCGCTTCTGGGAGAAGCCCAGCATCCCTTTCCAGCTGGAATCCACTTGCTGATCTTCACAAGGAATCCTTCTGGGGCAAAAGGTGGGTGGGTAGGAAGGAGGAAGGGCAGACCCTTGTGAGGAGTGCTGGGAGGCAGCCCAGATACTGTGTACCACTTTGAGCTTTGGGTGGGGCAGCGAGGGTGAGGCTTTTGCCGTGTAGATGAGGAACATTTGATGTCACTTTGTGCTGGTTTGTTTTTTAAAATAGAACATTTCCCCTGCTAATAAGCTAGCAGAGCCTGTTTCTCTTTTTATAAGAGGGTGAGGATGACGTCAGTTTGTTGACACTTTTCTGTTTTTTTTCCAACTGTAGCTCTTTTATCTTCTCACACCTTTCTGCTAGAGATTTGTTTCTCATATTCACCCCTCCCCCACCCGCCTCCCCATTTCTATAAGTGATTAGGTCCTTTCACTGAGCTCATTTATTAAGGCTTAACTATGTGCAGATGTGTTCAGCATCGCCCATGCACAGCCCACTGGGGTGCTAGCATCTTAGGTGTATTTTGCGCATTTCACAGGAAAAACAATCCCAGAAAAGTTTCTAAGTTGCAAGAACTGGAGTTTGAGGTTACAGCTTTTCTGGTTCCCAAAGCAGTGCTTCCTTGCTGCTCCTGGCCCTGCGCTGCTCTGTGAGGGGAGAGACTCCTGTGACAGTCTCCTGTGCCTGCAGCGCTATGGAAGCTTGACAAGTTCTCCACAGCAGCTGCTGCTGGAGAGAGCATCAGGACCACACCCCCTAGGGCTTTGGATGTTTGCTTGAGAACCTCTTTGATGCTCCAAGAAGCCATGGGGAGAGTCCCCTGGCTAGGGCTGCAGTTGCTATTTTCAGCCCAGAATCTGAGCAAGCCTCTGAAAGAAAATTATTGTAAACCTGGCCCTTCTCACACACCCCCTCTCGGTGATTGCAGCTCCCAGCTTACTCAGGCTGGAGGTCTAGATTGCAAGATAAGGAGGGAGCTGGGCCAATTTTCTGGTTGCTTTTTGGCACTGATTTCTTGTGTTTTTACAGCAGCCACGGGCCCTACATCCTTCCTGGAGACTCTAGGGTAGAACACAAATAAATCCCCCTCTTTCTACTTCTCCGGCCCCTGGTACAGCGTCTGTCTTGATTTGCCATGCTCTTGGAGGCACCCTTTTCTGGGTGGGAGTTTCCATCTGTCCCCCATTATAAGGGTATGGTTTTTGAGGGGCTCCTGGAAATGTGTTGCAGGTGGGCTCCTGGACACTTGGCTCGCCTGCTGCTCCTTCCGCTCTGTTTGCTTTGCCTAATTGTGTTTTCTCTGCTGATTTGAGGGGAGAGGCTCTTCCCCCATTTTGTCAGAATTCTACATGGTGCATCTGGTACCTATTTGGCTGGGGAGGGGCAGGAGCAGGGTGGTTAATTGAAGGCTTGGCACAGGGCAGCAAGAAGTGAAGGAGACGAGGAGCAAGTATGGGGGAACTCGGTTGGTTGAAGCCTTGCACGGCAACAAGACTCCACAACTTCTGCTCCTCTGCTTGGTTCCTGTCCAGAAACAGAGCCTTGAAGAGGACCCAAGGGCAAGGCTTTGATGTATCTGCACATCTGTTTGCTCTGAGTCCCATGGTGGCCCACTTTCCCCCGGGGGCTATTTGCAGGTGCCTAGGGTGTGGACAGTAGAGAAGAGAGGCCAGAGAAGACCACCTACAGCTAGTCTGTCATCCACCTAATTTGGTTCTGCAACAAGAACTTTGGCTCCAGACACTGGTCTGAGTCCAAGATACCAAACAGAAGTAAAAGTGAAGTAGAACACAGTTGGAATCCATTTCTGGCAGAGACTCAGGACAGCTCAGCCTGCCCCGGAACTCTCTCTGCCTGTCTACCTACTTCTCTGTCTGTCTGTCTGGGCCTCTGGCATTGAGAGACCCCCAAGAGCATGCTCTCCCTCCCTCAATCAGAAAGTTTGGATTTCAGATCTCAGCTCCTGAATGGTGTTGTGTCAATCTGGTAGGGGCCTGTTCACTTTGGAACCTCAGTTTCCCCATCTGTAAAGTGTTATGATTCACACACAACTCCAAGGAACGAATGGAATGATTGAGAGCATGCCAGCCCTGTGCCTCTGTATGCCTGCATATACAGTCATGGAAGCTTGGGAGGAAGGTTAGGTACCGAGGCAGCATTTCCATCCCCAGCCTTTTGAGAAAAGGTACAGAGGTCAGTGGTCCATGGACTGCCAGCCAGTACCTGGTGGAAGATTCCAGGCAGAGACTTTGACCTGAAGCCTATGCCAGGTGCCCATGCTTTCCTTTTAAGTAAAGTAGGCTTTGGTGATGCTCAGAGTAACCAGGAAAGGGCAACCATAAACCAAGCCTTTCCAGTGGCTTAGGGTTGCCAGGTAGGTAGATCAGTGCGTTCTTCTGGCTGCAGTGTGGAAGGACAATGACACTAAGAGCCACCAAACAGATATATACTCTAATAAAGAGGCTGACACCCTGGGTGGAAGCACTTTCAGGAGTACAGCAGGGGAGCAGAAGTCAGGTCTCTGAATGCCCAGGACGCCCTTGATGACATGGCTTCCTCGCTGTGGCGCTAGGGAGATCCATCCTATTTCGCCGTAACTTGCCCTTGTTGTGGCTGCTGTCTTCTTTAAATAGGTCCAGATTTAGGGCTTCCCCTCTGGATCCCTCTTCGCAGCCCAGTGCTTTCAAGTGGGCCCAGCACGCTACGGCACTTGGCTGCTGTCCCTGCCTCCCCTTGATGAGAGCCAGCGTCTCTAATTTGGGTCCTGCCCGCACCCTGCCCACTGTCTTTACTGCGGTGGTCGCTGCTGGGGAGGCAGCAGCCTCTATCGCTGGCCCTGAGCCCAACCCAGGCCACTGCTGCAACTCTGCCACCTCGTGGACTCGGTCCAACCCCTGCAGAAAGGTGACCCATTTGGGTGTTGTGTTGCTGACTATGTACATCCGTGGACAGGGAACTCCTAGGAAGACAGAGCAACTTTAAGAAGGCGAGAGAGTGTTTGCAGGTGGATTTGAAGGAATCTCATGGCATTGGTTTACCCAAGGCAAACCAAGAACTACGTGGAAAGAAGCAGAGAGCAGAGGAAGGAAGGAGGGAGAAAGCGGCTCACAAAGTTGTAGGATGGCCACTAATTCTGACAGCCGCTCCATGCCGATGAATCCCGTTGAACTGTCTGGGGCCTGACGGGAGCGTTCTCACATGTCACCTTCACCCTGGGTGACGGCAGTTGGCAAGGGCACAGAGGAAGACCTCGGGTCTTGGTACTCATACACAAGCACTTTCCTGCTATGACGTTCAGTGTCCCCCTATAAAAACACAGACAATGATATTGCTCTTACATAGAACTGAGGCATATATATATAAACTCTGTCTCAAAATAATATATTACAATAAATAAATTATGACAGCTCTGCTGGCTAGCATGGTGATGGTGACTGTTTTAGGGCTACTGTTGATCAGAATGGCCCTGGGGTTTACCTGGAGGTGAAAGTGAGTTAGTGTAAAGGGCCATCCTTTCCCAAAGTAGTGAGGCGAGACACGTGAGCTGCAGGAGGTCCCACTAGCCGGCTCCTCAGCCACAGGAGCAGCTGACTCAGGCCTTCCAGTCCTGCTCATTTTGGTCTTCAGTTCTCTCTGGATCCCTGGGATCATCCCACAAAGAAGTTATCTTTAAGTCAGTCTGTGTCTCGAGTATGGTTTTCAAGGGAACCCAGACTGAACCAGTCATATGTAAAGTAAGGAAGAAGGGGTGATATTTTCCTGGAGTAGAAAAGTAGGCACCTAAAGACACATCATAAAACTGCCAGGCAGGGCTTGCCATCATGGTAGACACCTTTAATTCCAGCACCCAGGAGGCAGACACACATAGATTTCTATGGGAGTTTGAGGCTATCGTGGGCTATATAGTGAGTTCCAGGCCAGTCAGGGATACGTAATGAGACCTTGTTTCAGAATAAAAGACAAAACCAGACCAAACTGAAAATCTGTCTGCTGTAGTGGCTACCCGAAGTGATGTACTAAAGTGAGCCCACTAGCACCTTCAGCGTTTCTTCCACAATTTCAAGCATCCTGACAGAAGGCACCAAATAGATATCTGTTTATCTTTGAGTGAGCTGCTTCCAGATGAATCTGATGAAAAGGGAAGAGTGTGGAAAATCAGAGAATGCACAAAACAGTAATTATAATGATAAACCGTGAAATTAACAGAAGAAGAAAGGAAGAGAAGCTTTCTTTTCATGCACAGGGAAGACCACACACATGGCTTTTGTCTATATATGGTGTGGTTCTGAGTGTCTTTATACAAACATAAAGGTTGTGGGGCCAAAAGATCAGTGTCAGAGAGCGAGGAAGACTGCAGTAAGGTTTTGTGGAGTGGTGTGTGCTAATCTGTGATGATGAGGGTGGGAACATGGAGTACAGGAGTAGGACCGAAGTGGAGCCCGGATGGGGGTTGTTGGCGGTGAGGACGCCGTGGAACACAGAGGGCAGGTACAGAGTGACTTGCTATTCTCCCAGGCTGTGAAGTCACCAGAACGCCAGGAGGAGTAAGGGTGGGCCACCAGATGCTAAGGTCATGAGTGAATGGAAGGGGGAGCAGGTTGAGATGCGGCAGCAGCAAGCGCAGCTGGTGGATGATGAAATTTGACGGCATGGACTTTAAAGTTTTGGGGAGTTTCAAAGGCAGAGGGAAGAGAATAAGTCTCACAGTGCAGAGACGTGTCCCCTCATCCTCACCCCCACCTCCGAGGTAAGGAGAAAGACTTCTGCTTGAGAAGCCATGAAACATGCCCAACTTCCATTCAGGTAAAGATATAAAGTGACCTTACCAGAAAGGAGGATAAGAAAGACTCAGGAACTGCCTGACGACAGACTTTGAGACCCCGGAGACTTAGTTTGTGAAGGCTGGGAACACGAACAGAGAGTAAACAGAGAGATGCTTGCCTTACAGGGTTAACGGAAAGTGGGCTAACTTTATGGAAGGTCGTGGCAGTGATTGTGATGATGACAGTGGTGGTGGAAGTGTCAGAGATCACCTGAGGAATGGAAGTTTAGGGGACGCAGAGGCAATGTCAGAGGAAGTAGTGGTCTAGGACCCAAAACATCCTCATCTTCTTCCACTAACTGGGTGTGTAGCCTTAAACCAGTCACCTTCTTCCTCTGGGCCATGTTTTTTTTCCATGACAAAAAGGTCAGATAAGATCAGTGGTTTTTCAGGTATGTGTGTGTACCATATGCATATGATATTTTCCTGAAATACTTTTTCAAAATGTGTCTATGAGCCTCCCCAAGGAGTCAAATCTCATTCTCTGGGAGTAAGGACCCAGGAGGTGCATTTTGAAATATTTCCACAGACAATGTAATAATCACTTCCTTCTATTCCTCAGCCCTGTTTTCTTTCTTCAGGGGATTGCTTTGCTAAGAACCTAGTCTGCCCTTTCCAAATGGCATCATTCAGAAAGTGATAATGAGCCAGATGTGACTTGTCAGTGAGAGCTGGGTCATAGCAGTTATCAGAGGAGCCCAGACACGGTGAGCTCTGCCCTCAGTGGGCCAATGGCCAGAAAGTAGGCAGTTTTATTTTTACAGCTTTGGTCTTTGGGCATTTTTCCCACATCGTTGCATAAGATGAGAACTGAGTCAGCATAGCTAACTTTTGTTTTGTTTTGTTTTCTTCTGGACTCAGTGTGGGATCACTGTTTGCTATTGCCCAGCTTAGGTACTGGGTATCCTTGGGGAATGTGACCATTGACCAGTAAAGGATGAAAGCACAGGACAGGGGCACATTGAACTCTTGTGTTTCAAACATCCTTTGGCCCCCAGAGTTCAGAAATGTACCTGGGCCTGATGGGAATTCAACAAATATTTATGAAGTAGAAATCTAGAAAAAGCAGAAGTATGTCAACAAACAAACAAATAACAAAAACAACAAAACAGCAATTTAGGGGAATCACTGGTTTTCATATGCAGGAAAAAGAAAAATCCCAGGAAAGGACAGCTGCAAATGAACCAGCCTGTGAAGCTATTTCAAACTCACATAAAAGTGGAGGGCAAAATACAATCACCATCATGCAAAGATGGGGAAGATTACCACCCACACACCCTCTCCAGGCAGTAGACTCTAACAAGAAAGAAAATGAACCTAAAATATGGCCAACAAGAGAGCGGGGAAGCAGCGTTCACTCACCCTGCTTCTGCAAATTCGTGAGCAGTGTAATAAAAGAATAGAATCCCAGATTATCTTACCATAATGGCTCTGGGATAGGAGAGAATACTCGGCAAGTGAGAAACAAGTGAGCTAATTTGGAGCTGTATCAAATCAATAGATGATTTGTTCAGGGGTGTAGCAATGCTAATCAATTCTAGCTGTTCATTGAAAAGCATATGCTTAGCTAGGCACTCAAAGTTAAGTACAGTCAGGTGTGCTGGTTTGTTTTATGTTAACTTAACACAGGCTAGTCATCAGAGAGGAGGGAACCTTACACCTACGGAAGATAAGGCTGTAGTCAAACCTGTAGGGCATTTTCTTAACCTGGGCTGGTGGTCCTGGGTTCTATAAGTAGGCTAAGTAAGCTGTGAGGAGCAAGTCAGTAAGCAGCACCCCACCATGGTCTCTGTGTCAGTTCCTGTCTCCAGGTTCCTATCCGGCTTGAGTTCCTGTCCTGACTCCTCTCAGTGATAGACTATTGTCTGAAAGTATAAGTGGAATAAGCCCTTCTCTCCCCTAAATGCTTTTGGCCATGCTCTTGCATCCCAGCAATAGTAAACCTAACTATGGCAGGTATAAATATTCAGCAAATGGTGAGAAAAAGAACTACAGGATGCATGGGAAATACAAAATTATGGTTGTAGAAGTACTTCCAACCACATTAGTAATCCCAATATCTGTGTGTGTGTGTGTGTGTGTGTGTGTGTGTGTGTGGTTTATCTGACTAAAAGTTTCTTTCATAGAATGAGAATTCTCTGGGCTATCACATCATGTCATATATTCTCTGTAATCATTATATATTTATAAATAAATACACATATACACATAATATATATACATTTGTTTAAAATATTTACATATATACATATATATATGAGAGGGGGAGAGGTGCAGAGAAAGGGGAATGTTCCACTATATTTTTAATTTGTATTTCATATTAATTATCTCTTCCAAGTTTATTGACCACATTTGTGAGAGCATAATAAGCAAAGGCAATTACTGCCAAGTTTAGTTACTATTCGAATATCTTGTAAAATGCCAATTTAAATTTGAGTTTGTTTTATGATAGCTTGTATTTCCTTTTACTTTTTTTTGAGTCAGGGTTTCTCTGTAGCTCTGGAACCTGTCCCAGAACTCACTTGGTAGCCATGTTGACCTCAAAGTCACGGAGATCCGCCTGCCTCTCGAGTGCTGGGATTAAAAGCATGTGGCACCACCACTCAGCTTCTTCTGTTTGTAGATTTTTTTTGCATGTTCTAGATATGGCTACTAGGAAATTTTAATATGGATGATTAATAATTTGGGAACAAAAGAGGAAGTCCTCCTGAAATTACAAGAAACATTGGGAATGAATGAAAATATCCTCACAGCACTAAGAAAATGGGATGTGTGGAATGCTACTCAGAGGATATTTCATGGCTTTAAACATCCTAATGAGAAAAAGGTTTTTCTTTCTTTCTTTCTTTCTTTCTTTCTTTCTTTCTTTCTTTCTTTCT
>LOJH01003654.1:14617-33191 GCA_001685095.1 Ellobius talpinus | reverse complement strand
TCCTCCTCCTCCTGCTCCTCCTCCTCCTGCTCCTCCTCCTCCTGCTCCTCCTCCCTGTAGTAGATATGTTAATCTAACTATCTTTATACTGAGATAACAAGAACCATTGTATTGCAAAATTTTTCAGCATGTATTGGTCCTTTGAGGCCATGATCGTGAAAGTTAGGTTTGGTTTTTAATGCCATTGCCATTGTCAATACGAATTAGTGGCCACTGAATACGCTTGCCACAGAGCAAAATCACATGGAAACAGTGATTTTGAAGAAAATGGTTTTTTTTTTTATTCTAGGGGATGGTACTGTAGCCTCAATTTTTTTCCCCTTTTATCTTCTGTTACAAGTATATCAAACCATCCTACTATAGTGCTATTTAACCCATAAAATGTATTGCTATACATAAACTGTGGTTTTAACAAGTTGAGGAATATACAAATACACTATATTTGATCAGTATGATAAAAAAAAACCTCCAACCTCAATATCAGTGAATAAAAAAACAGAGGCCAGCAGCTCTATTTAGTTTTGTTTGCTTGCTTGGCTCTGGTTTTGTTTTGTTTTGTTTTGTTTTTTAAGTTACTTCCTATCAACAACTTTGAGGTAACATAAACGTTTTAGACTCCTCTGTATTTTAAGACTGCAGACCTCAACCTGTGGGGATCCAAAGCTGGATGCTGACAGTGATGGAAAACAGCCCTTAAGCCATACTTTCATCCTCTTTCTGTTGCTTCCTGCCTCCCCTTACACAGCACAGTGTCAGCCTGGATTCTCCAATCACCAACGCAGGGAAAGCTAGAACCCTGGGAGCTGTTCATGTGTATTCTGGGATGGGAAAATTCCATGTTGTATTGATAGAGAGGACACAGACTAGCACCAGGCATGAATGTGGAGCATATACATGCAGGCAAAAAACCCATACACATATCATAGATAATTTCATTGAAATTAAAAAACAATCACAATGAAAACAACGACCTAACAGCCTTGGCTGGGAACGTGGCTCAGTTGGCAGAGTGCTAGCCCAGCACTTATCAAGGCCTGAGCTCTGATCCAAAGCACAGCGTATAATTGGCCATGGGGGTAAATGTCTCTAATCGCAGCACTCTGGAAACAGAAGATCAAAAGGTCAAGATGATCTTTAGTTAAACAGTGACTTTAAGGCCAGTCTAGTCTACAAGAAACCCTATCTCAAAGAATGAAAAAAAATAGTATTCTTACTCCAAATTATACTTACTGTTATTAAAAGACATACACTCATCATTCAGGCCTCTGGTACACTGTAGATTTCTATATCATAGTTTTCCTAATCCAGAAAATCTTGCCTCAAGGTCATCTCTCTGTATAAACAACACGTATTCCACTGTTTCCTGTGCTTCTCTCATTTTTTTTTCTTTCTTTCTTTTGGTTCTTTGACACAGGGTTTCTCTGTGAAACAATCCTGGCTGTCCTGGAACTTACTCGGTACACTATGCTGGCCTCGAACTCACAGAAATCTGCCTGCCTCTGCCTCCCGAGTGCTAGGATTAAAGGCGGGACTTCTCTTATTCTTGAATGTCTACTCTCAACCATTTTATTCCGTTTCATCCCTCAGCAACTGAAATGAAATTCCGCCTTCCTGCGAAACCTCCACGGAAGTCATCTTTTCCTTCCCTTGAATACGTACTCCACATAAAACCATGGTAGCAAGGGTACAGGGAGGGTCACAGGATCCCACCCACAGTTCCAGTCAGAAATCCATCCTGTGCCCATCCCCACTTGCAAGTGATGCTGGGAGGTTGCCTGAAGGTAGACTCTCTTGATGATGGGATGAAACTTTGCAGTGATCCATCTGTTTGGGGATCATCCTGGGAGTACCCTATTCCCTACACTTTGTAAGGAAGTACAAGTAAATAAATACATAGATAAATAAATGGATGGATAAATAAATAAATAAAATGCAAACAAAGCATGCTGGAGCAGGGACTCACCCATGGCCTGTCTGGTAAGTAACATCTTCTTGACCTATGGGCTGTGATCTCAGATAGGATCACATAATTAATATGAGAGTCATGAAAAGTCTGGGAGCAGCAAAAGTTTTCTGAATATGCAGCAGCCAAAAGTGAGTGCAGAATCAAACACACGGCAAATCCAAGTGTTTTTAGTAATACGGTGCGGCGCAGGACCTCACTGCGGTCTCTGCTCTGAATACACAAAGGTTCACTCTGCATTCTGCACGCCACACACAACAAAACCTGCCTGAAATGCCTCAGCCCAAGTTCCAAAGAGCTGTATGTTATGGACTGTGGTGTTTTTCACTGTACATACAAAGCTTCCTACTCTTATAGAAACAAAATGGTTTATTTTTTTTGAAAAGGCTTTAATATCTTCCTGTTGTCATTTCTCAGCATATAAAGTAAGCACCAAACTAATATCTCTTTGGATTTGGCAATGCTAGAACATTTGATTTTAAAGATTGATATTTGTGGGTTAGGAGTGCATGTTGCTTTCCCAGAGGACCCAAGTTCAATTTCCAGCACACTCATCAGGCAGCCCACAACTGCCTATAACTCCAGCGCCAGGGGACCCAACATCTTCACACAGATATGCATACATGTATGCAAACCACTGATGCTCATAACATAAAAAAACAAGTTAATTTTTATAAAAAAGAAGCATCCAATGATACTTCCCCAGCAAAACATGGCAGCCACTATATGGAAACAGCATTCAATACTGGTGAAAAATCAGCGTCTGAAACTACATACATCTGCAGAAAAAGAGTAACCAATATGAATTCACTGCAGTGGCCTAGACACAACAGAAGCAGTTTGCTACATGATTCTATAATTAGAATTACCATCTAGTGACACAGCAGCATCCAAATTTGTTCTTGCAAGACACTTGAGGAAACTCATGAAAACACTTGAAAAAGTTTCCCAGGTTCAAATGCCAGCTGTGCTTCTTACAAGGGGGTGTGCCTTCCTCCTAACCAATTCCTTCCCAGAGCTCCCTAAGTGTCCCCATTTGACAAGTGAGGATAAAGTAATGGCCATTCAATCAGGATGGTGGAAAGTTGGCAGATAATAACCAGGAAGTCTTTTCAACTTAGTTGAGAGAGCAATAAGCCCTGGGTCCTTATGAATGCTGTTGTATCTCTGTGGTCTAAGGGAAAGACTCATCCTGAATGCTGTAGCTGCAATACAGAATTGCCGCGACCTCCACTGTTCTCTCATTAATGCTGCTTTGTGGCCTTGCATTGAAAAGAGAACGGAGAAGGCTTGATGGGTGAGTTCATTTGAAGTAAATACTAGCAGGCACTAAATCCCATTTGTCTCCTGCAGGGAAATGAAATGACAACTTTAGAGAAGCAATAACTATTGCTGGGAAAGCCAGTAAACAATCTAATTTTTGATTTTCATATTGACATATCTGCAGAGTTGTGGGCAGGTGCGACATTGTCACTTACTGGCATAGGTTCTCCGTCCTTTATTCTGCATGTACTTTAACACTTTTATACAGGATCCAGAGGTCACTCTACCAACAATCACTTTGAGCATAAAACACATTATGCTTTTTCTACTTCCCAAGTTAAAAAAGAAAGAAGCCACACAAGATAAGCCCAAGTTCATGTTGTACAAAAAAATAGACGCAAAACACTGTCTATCTTATTACACATTTTAAAAATCTCTCTTAAAATAATACATTCAAAAGTTATTTCATTGTCAAATAAATGTAAATTAATTCAACAAAAAGTGTCATTTAAGGAAAGGTCGGAAGCTCAATCCTACTTTCTGTAGGATTCCCTACTTTCTGTAATATTTCTGTAATATTATGTGTTCTTTCCTTCCAGTCTCTTTCTTGATCTTTATGATTCATAGTCACGCATACTTTATGATTCATCCGTGTCTTGTGTTTTCTGTGTGTCTTCTGAAATAGCTCCACTTTTATCATTTTCACTGAGTAGAGTTAACGTGCACATATAAATTGAACATATTAATGGTCAGTGCTGTTGATCACTTAGTGAAAATTAACAAGCCACCCCACCCTCATGTGCCTTGGTCCTTCAGGAAGGGTGGAAATTTTGGTGGCTGATGACAATGTCACATTGAACGACAGAGTGTGAACTGCAAACTTAATCCAGCTTCCAGTCAGGGTGTTCAAGTCACTACTGTCCAAGAGAGCCCGGGCCCCCTCCTCGGTGAAGACACAGGACCAAGTTTCCGTTGCTGTGTTCTTCTGCCACAGCAGTTGGGGGAAAAATGGGCGTGTATAAATGGTTTTATAGCACATCACATTCTGAAAGGGCTCTTGCTATATGCATAATGTGTAAAATACATGTTCCCATATATTTAATAGAATGTGCATGCATACAGCCACATAGAGAAACATAAACAACTATATATTCAATAAAATTTAGTGTGGAACCTATTATTTTGTAAAGAAAATGAGATTTTCAACTTTTATTTGGCTGAATTGTGCAGGGAAGGTTTTGCCGAGCATATCGAAACCTGTTTCCTTGCATGCTATCATTGTTTTTTTTCTAGACAAGAATAATCACTAATAAGTCAACTTCAACGTATGTTTCTTTGTTTGTTTGGTTGGTTTTTTGAGACAGGGTTTCTCTGTAGCTTTGGAGCTTGTCCTGTAACTAGCTCTTGTAGACCAGGCTGGTCTTGAACTCACAGAGATTCACCTGCCTCTGCCTTCCGAGTGCTGGGATTAAAGGCATGTGCCACCACCGCCCAGCCTATGTTTATTTTTAAAGGCCTTAGCATTTTTATCTTTCATTAAACTAAAAGGGCTCTTCGGAGCATTTAGTTTAAGTTCTTTTTCTGAAAATGCAAGTTGAACTTAGAAGATACTTGGGGACATTAGTCCCTTAATGTGAATTTGACGTAAAGTTGGCTCTTTGGATATAGAAAAACAGTGCAGACAGGCAAGATGGTTCAACAGGGAAAGGCCCTTGTTACCAAGCTCAACAGATCCCTAGTATCCACACTGTGGAAGAAAAGTGACTCCCACATGTTGTCCTATCATCTCCACATGGGCCTATGCTGTACACACATGCAGTATTGCCTTGACATTTAAGCATATGAGTTTGACACTAGTCTTGGGTACTCATGATGTGCGATTCTCCTCTGTATGCTGTAAATATGTTTTATTACCATTGGTTAATAAAGAAGCTGCTTTGGCCTATGACAAGGCAGAATACAGGTAGGCAGGAAAACTATATTGAATGCAAGGAGAAAGAAGGCAGAGTTAGGAGACGCCATGAAGTTGCCAAAGGAGAAAGATGTCAGAATCTTATTGGTAAGCCACAGCCTCATGGCAATACACAGATTGACAGAAATGGGTAAATTTAAGATGTAAGAGCTAGCTAGGAATATGCCTGAGCTGCTGGCCAAATAGTGTTGTAATTAATAAAGTTTCTGTGTGACTATTCCGGTTTGGGTGGCCAGGAAACCAAATGGCAGTCTCCAATTACATGTTCATGTCAGTAAGGAATGAAGGATTGGTCTCTGTCTACATGTATAACTTCCCTACATACTAATCCCAGATCACTCCACTTGCTGGCACAATCCCCACAGGTGGCTTGTGGACTCTCCAGTAACTTAGTGAATGGAACTGATCCCACTTCATCTTGCCTTGTCCAGGCCACTGGCCCAATTTTCATGATGAATAATTTTATAAAATGTATTTGTGTTTTAAAGTAATGCAGAAGAAAGACATTAAATCTTTTTGGATGATTCTTCTGTTGATTCATAACCTACTCTAATAGCAAGCTATGTAGACCACTTTGTGAAGTACATCAAGATTGAGGTAGAGTAAGGGTAGCATTTCTGAAATCACTTTCAAGTTCCCTTTTATTTACCTCAGCCATCACAGGGCACATGTATCTTCATCCTTAAGCACCTGACTCTTTCATCTTGGTCTCCTTCTATCCATTCCTCCTCCATGACCTCCCATTAATGCCTTCACCATGACTTTGCATTCTGTGCCACAGACCAGACCACCGTTTCCTAAATTCCAAAAATATACTAATGTTTACTCATTATGGTTTACTACAGACTGGTTGTGATGCCCAGGGGTCTGTATGTCAAGAATATGGTCTTCAATGTCCTGTAGTAAAAGGTAGTAAGACCTTTACACGTGAGGTCAAGTGGGAGGCCACTAGACCAGAAGCTGTCTGTCACGCTCTGACTTCTGACTCTCCAAGAAATCTCTCTACCATGTCACCATGACACCATCAACCATGCGGCCCTCACCAGTCAATGTTATATCTTTGAACCTCCCAAAAAAATGTGAACTAATTGAACCTTGTCTTTTCTAAGGACTCAGCATCAATCATTTTGCTATATTAACAGGGAGTAGGCATTCGTACAATATTGACTTAAACTACAAACCACATCATTATATAGATTATATCTCCAAAATTCCTCAAGGATATCAAAATGAACAGGTCAAAACCCTTATGTCATGCTGTGGGACAATGGTCTTACACCCTGTAAAGATTTGTCAGTTTTAATAAAATGCTGATTGGCCAGTAAGTAGGCAGAAAGTATAGGTGGGGAAACCAGAACAGGAGAATTCTGGGGAAGAAAAAAAGACTCAGTCTGCAGTCATCACCCAGATGCAGAGGAAGCAAGATGAGAACGCCTAGCTGATAAAAGGTACCAAGCCATGTGGCTGACATAGACAAGAATTATGAGTTAATATAGGATGTAAGAGTTAATAAGAAGCCTGAGCTTATAGGCCAATCAAGTTATGATTAATGGAGACTTCTGTGTCTTTCTTTGGGACTGAACGGCTGCAGGACCAGGTGGGACAGAAACCTGTCAACAACGTCAAGTGGAATAGCATTTGTACATAACTTATGTCCACCCTCATGCACACCTTATCTCATCTCTAGATTACTAATAACATGCAATACAATGTAAGAGTAATGTAATGCAATGTGGGTCATTGTCATACTGTCATTCTTAAGGAATAAGGACAAGAGAAGAAATCTTTACAAATTCAGCATAGACATTTTTTTTCCTCTGTGTATTTTTTACCTATAGCTGGTTGAACATGCAGATCCTAAGCCTGTGACTATGAAGAGCTAACTTTATTAGGTTTTCAAAATTCATGCAAGCATAACTAGAAGTAAATTGCTTGAGCTTGGAATGCCCATACAACTATAGAACCAGAATTAACATGAAAAATCCTATAAAGGCTGACACAACTTAGTAATACTGCCTGAATGGGACAAGTAAATATGGTGGCATGGACTCAGGGCCAGGATTTTTCGTTAACTAGACCTGCTTATAAACATATCAGAAAATGATGGTGCCTGCACAAATCTTTCTGGCTTGATTAACATACTCATTCACAAGCCAATCATTAGCCAGAAAAAAAGACGATGACATGGGGATAAGTGGAAATGCGAGTAAACACACGGGCTGAAATTTCATGGTATGGACATTATTATGAAATTATCATGTCAACAATGGAGGATGTGTTTGAAAACAAGAAGCTAACATGTTCTAGTAAACAAGCGATTATATGTTCTACAGTGAGACTACCAGTGCCCAGGCCATGCTCCAAACACATGCCTCCATCCCTTTCTGCTAGACCAGCTACACCAGCAGAAGCCATACAGTACACCCATTCCTCTCATGCAGCCACATCTTACCTTCCACCAACCGTCATCACTTAAATGGAAATTCCTGGGCAAGCCCACAGAATCTTTTATTCAGCGACCAAGTTTTTAATTATAAAATCCCAGGTACCATGGGAAAATGGCAGTAGAGAAAGGGAAGCAGGAGAAGCCAGGCAATTTGGCAGGGCAGGGGGAGGAGGACAATGGGGTAAGCCATGAAAGGGGAGTTAAAGTGGGGTTTATTTATAGGTAGAGTTTTCTGATTAATTAAGTTTGCTTAATTCCAACTGCTCAGTGAGTAACATAGTTTTCATGACTCGCACAGTAGTGATTTCGTTATGAATGCCATCCTCAAAGCAAGTAAATACTTACATTTGCTCTGATTCCATGTACACAGACAAACACCCATGCACATGTCCACACACAAGGCCCCAAAACAGGTCAGGTCAGAAGTTTAACTCCAAAGTAGTAACTCATCCCTATTCTTTTTCTATCTGCCTCTGGGGAAAAGCCCACATGAGGTATTAAAAGTAGAAGTTGCTCTGAAATAACAAATTTGTCTTCCATTATCTGTCACTGACACTGCCCAGTCCCCAAAGGCAGAAAACAGCATTGGAGGTGGAGGCAGAGTAGAGATAAGTCTGGCCCTAGGAGGATACACACAACCGCTCTCAAAATGTTTTAACCTCAGGCCAACATGAAACAGCCATCTTCTCAACAAATTTGACTTACTCCTGTTTCTGGATATCTACAGGGTAAGATTGATTCTGCAACTCTGTACCTTTCAAGGAAACCAAAGTGCAACAAAATAATCATAATAAATGACAGCCCTGGCAACAGTTAGCAGCTCACACTGCTGTGCCAGGTACAGGAAACACAAATTTTGCCCAGGTTTTTCTTTAAACTTCACACCAATGAGGTACAGAATATTACCAGAAGTGATAGCATTGTCTATTACATTTTAAATATTTACATACAGTCACTCCTATGTGTTTAAACATTAAAGCTGGAATCCTGAAAAAGTCATCAACATGCTTTGTCACAGGAAGGCTCACTATGACATTATCCACTTATTCATCTGCAACTAACTCATAAAATATTAAATACAAAAATCATCACTCATGACGCAGCTAAGAATGAAAAACAATTTTTTTAGTGCTTTGTTGGGGACTGAAGAGATGCCTCAGAGGTTAAGTGCACTGATTGCCCTTGCAGAGGACAGGGGTGGTGTATATGTGTGTGTGGGAGGCAGGGGGTTGATTCTGAAGATCCGTCTGGAGGCTGCCAACCATTTGCAGGCACCAGGTGTACATACAGTGCACAAACATACATGCAGACAAGACCACCATACACATAAAAACAACAAAGTAAAACATTTTCAGGGCTGGGGAAAAAGATCAGTTGATATAGCAGGGGTTTGGAACACACCAAATCTGAGTTAAATCCACAGCATCCACGTTACAAAATTAAAAGTTAAAGGGAAAACTGAGTATGATGGTAAATGCTTATAATCCCAATGCTGGGGAGGTAGAGAAAGGCAGAGTAGCCTAACAGGTGAGATGAAGGTCACTGAGAGGCCATGTGTCATAGGAGGTAATCGGCTGTCTTGAGGATGACACCCAAGGTTGTCCTTCAGTCATATATACACACAAACACCTGGACACAAACAGGCATTCACACACACACACACACACACACATACAGTTTTGCATGATTTTAATGTCTGTTGAACCACAGAGACTGATTTAGTGGCTCAGCGTACAGTCTAAACCTTCAGAATTAAAATAGAAATGTCTAACAGCATAATTTAGCATAGCTACATTCATGGTAGTTGATTTAAATTTGTATTAGTTTGTTAGGGTTGCTATAGTTGGGTTTCTGTACCAAAGCAACATGAGAAAGAAAGAGTTTATTTTATCTTACAAATCTCAGGTCATGGTCCATTATCCCAAGAAATCAGGGCAAGAACTCAAGGCAGGAACCTAGTGGCAGGCACTGATGCAGAGACTACAGAGCAGCGTTACTAACTTCCTCCCCATGGCTCACGTAGCCTGCCTTCTTATACAGCTAAGGACCACCTGCCCAGTGGTGGCACCACCCACAGTGAGCTGGGCCCACATCAATCATTAATCAAGAACATGCCCCAACCAAACTTGCTTGCCCATAAGGCAGTCTGGAGAATCCTGTTCTCAAAGGAGCATTCTTTCCAAATGGTTCGAGCTTGTGAAATTGATAAAAATATTAACCAGCACAGGTTGATATAAGAAAAGCCCACCCTGGGTGGCTTTGAAGAACAGAAATGTGTGGTTTCACAGCTCACAAGGCTGGACATCTGGGGTCACCGTATGGTCAATGCTGGTTTCTCTGCGGTCTCACTGCTCTGTCCACAGCCATCTCCTCACTGCCTCTTCCCAAGGTCATCGCTCTGTTAGCACAGCCCTTCAGCCTGACTCTCTCCTCGTAAGGACACTTGTCATGTTGGCATAGGGCTTCCGGGCAACTTACTTACCTTAAACTTTCCATGGCAACTTAATCACATTCACATTGTGATGTGCTAGGATTTGAGACTCACATATAGGAATGTTAGATCACAGTTCAATCCAGAATAGTCATCAACAGAACACCTCAATTTAGAATAATACATAGCCACAGTATCTCTGTGGCTCCACTCAGATCAGTCCACCTCTCTGAGGGACAATCACACATCTGATTCTTTTCTTTTTGTCTGTTTTGAAATTCGATCTCACATTGCACCGCATGCTGGCCTAGAACTCCCTATGTGGCCCAGGTTAGTCTAGAACTCTTCTTGACTCAGCCTCTCAAATGCTGGGGTGACAGGTGTGAGTCAGACAATACACCCAGGCTTATCTTACATTGGTTGAGAATGTTACCAAATATATTTGCATGATTAGAAAGTCTTACTTTATCCCTTACAAAACTCATTGAAAACAGTAAGTGTCCTTTTAAAGGAGAGCCTCAGCTTTAGCTCCTACAGATTTTTATATATTGGGTGTGCATTATCATTATTTCAAAATGCATTCGAATTTTCCTTTTGGTTTCTTCTTTGACCTGTGGGTTATCTGGAAGTATGTTGTTTAATTTCCAAATGTTAGGGATTTTCTTCATAGCTTTCCATTATTAACTTCTAATTTGATTCTGCTATTGTCAGAGAAAACACTGAGCATGATTTCAATTCCTTTTAAATTATAAAGACTTGGCTAATAGAAGGAAAACGAAGCATATGGTCTTACATTTGGAATTAAAATAATAAAGTTGATAATGGCATAATTTAGCCCAACTACCTTCATGGTGGCTAAGTTGATTCAAAATATCAGTCATTTAAAGTAGGCCTGAATGAGGAAAGACAAACTAAAAGAATGTTTTTAATTAGGCGAAGGGTACATTACTTCTCATGGGAAAATGAATAAGCAATTTATTTTCAGGGACTTGAGTATTCTTTTCACCCCAAGTGTTGACTAAAGGACAATGAAATAAATATACTCATCTGTTAAGAGCCACACCATTTTTTTAAACAAATGCTAATGACTTCCTTTACCTCTGGAAATGAAGGGATACAAGATAGCAAAAAATGAAGGAAGAAGAAGTTTAAAACTTATGCTGGGGGAACCTGTACAGGACATCTGTACAAGAAATGACTAGCAAAAGAGACCATCTAGACACAAGATTTATTACGTTAAAAATTTATGTACAATAAAAATATAAACATTTTTCCCCAAACATTGTCTAATACATCACAGGAGAAACGAGCGTTAAAACCCCACTTTTCTATTCCTAAAATGGGCTATGCCTTAAAAGTACTGAAAAATTCAAACAAAATAAATACTCAGCACTGACTATCTTACTTTAGGCAAAAACCATTGAGCTAAGCAAATTTCTTTCCAGTGCTGTTTAAACACAGGATTCCAAGGTAAACCTTATTTAGATGAGTTTCTAGTCAAGGCTTTGACCTACATAATATAATTTGTGTAAATCAAAAAGCCAAACAATATCCTTGAAGGAAGGGGATAAAAATGGTTTAAAATTTTTCAGCTCGGAGATAAACATGCACCAAAGAAACATAAATTTTCACAAATACTTGGCACCAAACAGCTCAGTAGAGAGGACAGTAAAGGCCTAACTTTTAGACTTTTAAAGTGTGGTTCTGTAAGTGTTGTGGAAGCTGTGTTTTCCAGTTTCAGCTGTAATCGTCATGAGTATTCAGGAACTAATAGTCACCTCTTCATCCAACGCTCCACAGATCCCGCCCCTGGTCTACGGCCTGCTAACAACAGGCTATGGCAAGATAGGAGCAGGCAATATCCTGACTTGATTGCATTCCTACTGGAACACATACTGCTTTGATAAACCTGGGTTAATGAAAATGTCCCTTTCCAAAGATGTTTTTGAGCAAGGCCTAGTGGCTCATGCCTGGAATCCCAGCACTGAAGGAACCGAAGCAGAAGGAGAACTGAGAGTTCAAGCCTGGCTTGAGCTATACATTCGGGATCCTGTCTCTAGCAGCCAAGGCTTCCTTTGGAGTTTCTTACAAAAATCCTGAACTCAAGCCGGAAAGCAGCCTTGTCCACCAGGTCTACATCTGTACCCTTTTTAGGCATTATATTAGATTTTCTTGTACAGTTCCCTATTAAAATGGTTTCAATGCCAAACCAAGCTTTGGGAAACAGAGCACACTCTATCTAAGGCATTTTATGGCATCTGGCATGGGGATCAGGGTTGTAATGAAAAGAAGAAAGTAGCTTGAAGCGCTTTGTCCTGGAAAGATGTTTTCTTTCTTTTCTTTCTATTTGGTATGTGATGCCGGTGGATGGAAGACATGGCCTGCTGCATGCCAGGCGAACACCCTACCACTGAACTATAAATGCTCAAACCTCCAGAAATTAATCCTTACTACAGGAGAGAGGGGCAAAGCCTTCTGTTCTTACAAATCATGAAATATTATTACCACAATTTTTATTTTCATAAAACTAAGTTTCAGAGCTTGCCTAAAGAAATTAACCCATCTTTATGACCAATTCCTGACAAAATGATAGAGGAGAATGGCTTTCCATCAGGGGCACCAGCCTTAACAGTGGAAAACACTAGGCACTGATGGATAAGTATTTAGGGGGGAAATGTATCAATCAACCCCTTTGTAAGAAACATGGCAAAGTCTTCTAGCAATGAAGAGAGGCAGCTCTTTGTTTCCCTGGGAAATTTCTTGGAATCTGAAGTGTGTATAGTATTCCACAGCAATCAGCTTATAATCATACAGCCTTATTAAAGTGATCCCCACCACCAGAGTGTAAGTCAGAGGTCACTCTGCACAGACATCTGAATGCCAGAAAGTAAAGACTTAAAAGTCAAGCATCACTCTAAGTCATGCTGGGACACGATATGAGCTTAGAGTCTGCACCAAGAGATCTAAATTCAAGTCCTGCTCATCTGCCCATCGTTCAGAGGCTGCCCAAGACTCAGTTTTCCCATTGCGAACCTTACCTTACCCAGTAATTACATTATATAAGATTAAGCATGTCAAACATCCAACATAAGACAAAAATACAGCATTTATTTACTAAATAGACATTTGTATGGTACTATTATATTTATAATTAGGAAATGATTTCAAATTAGGCTATTTTGTTCATGTTAACATGGAACTACACAAAGTTAAAAACTCCATGTAATGGCCTTTGAGATTATTTTGGTTGTTTTTGTTTATTTGGTTTGCTTTTGTTTTAGTTTTACACAGAATCTCAATATGTATCTCTGGGTAGCCTAGAACTCACTATGTAGGCCAGGCTGGCCTCAAATGAACTTTTTAACACCAAATCAATTTCAACCTCAATCCTCCCAGCCCCAGTGTGTGTATGTGTGTGTGTGTGTGTGTGTGTGTGTTTCTGTCTGTCTGTCTCCAAGCTATCACATAGTTGCTAAACTTGGACTCATTATTTAGCTAAAGATGACCTTGAACCTCTTGCCTCCACACATCTGAAGTGCTGAGATTATATATGTGTACCTCCATGCCTGATTTACGAGATTCTGATGAAAAACCCAAGACATTTTGCATGCCAGACACACATTCTACAAACTGAGTTACATCTCCATTGCCCCAAATATCTCTTTAAATTTAGACTTTTCAACAAAGAAAGACCATAATTTTGCTAGCCGTAACAAAGTATTACAATATATTTAATAGCATACTGCCCTTTTATAAGGTTGATTTTGTTTTCCTATGGGAACTGAAGGCAACACTGTATTTTTAGATGCATTGATCATGTATCAGAACACATTCTATGGTCTTTTCAACATGAAGCCTTTAGCCATGGTGATGTTACAAGGGCAAACACAACTCATGCTGATTTCACAGTACTCAGCGAAAATGAGAGGAGAGATCAAAACACACTGTGAATGCCACCTGGACCTGAAAGAGGTGGCTCCTGACCGTCCCTTGTCGTAAATCCTAGTGGGAAAAGCAGATCTGGTACCAGAAGACTAAAGATGAGGAGAATAAAAGCTCCTGGTGTCAAAACAATAGAATGGAAGAACAGAAGGGGCGGGAGCATCCCACATGACACCAGGTCCTGGACACGATCTTGTAAGAGAGTTGAGAGAGTGGGCTATGACAACACAGAAAAGCCAGGCTCCACCGGGACAAAGCAAACCTCATCTCCTCCTTTGACAAGGCTAACAGCCTGACAGATTGAGGAACTGCAGTGGACAGGATCTGTTTGGGCTTAAGCGGGGAGCCAGATAACGGCCCTCCTGACAACTTCAAGCTCATGATGTAAAGGCATGTGGACAGTATGTTAGGCTATGAAACAGGGGAACCACATTGCCATCACCATCCAGTCAGTGGCAACCTATGGAAGGTCCCCAGAGGCAGGGTTTTGTCCAACATCCTTCTGCTTGATGAATGAATACTATTACATTGCAGATTGCCAAACAAAAACAAGTATTCATATGGCAATTCGTTCCTAGATTTCCCTATATACCTGCTCAGACAAGAATCTTCACAACAAGGCAAAAATGTGAGAATATTTTATTTCCATGAAATGTACTTTTTGTATTGATTTTGTGTGTGTGTATACATATGAGTCCCTACGTGGCATGGTGCATTTGTGAAGGCCAATTTGTGAAGGCCAGAGGAAGTCACTTCTTTCCTTCCACCTTGTGGGGCCTTAGAGAGGTTTGACCTTGGGAAAAAAAGTCTTGTCCTTCTGAGCAACCTTGCTGGCCCTTTAATTCCCATCTTACAAAAAAACAAACAAACAAAAAGGAGCCTGAGAACTTGCTGCAGAGAAAAGACTCCTTGGATGTGACAAAGTCCCAAACCAGCAGAACTGTTATTTAACCTCAAGCCCTGACTCTTCTGACTCTCCAACCACAGCCTGGTGCAGGAAAAACTACAGATACACCGATCACAGGGTAAAAGAAAACCAACATGAAGTAAGAGGCATTATCTGAGTAGTAACCTCAGTTAGGGGCCGAGCGCGCTCATAAAGAATCATTTCACCCACCGATGTCTTGAAACATACAGCTCACTATGATTTATGAGATGGTCTAGTCGAACCAAGCTGTGCTATAGATTTACAACAAACAAACAAAAAAAGGGATCACCCCCCTTCCCCTCAGCTGGTCACAGGCCATCTTTTCTCACACCAGCGGTCCATTATCACATTACAAGGCTAAATGGTTTGGGCAGCTCCTGTTGAGAGCCCATACTCCACAACCGGCCATGTAGCTACTGGCCACTGGAACAGATCTGCGCCTCTTGACATGCAGATTTCAGGAGGTCGTTCACTATAGTCACTGGCGCACTGGGAGGAAGCTCTCAGTCAAGGTGAATGACCATCTGCATGGTTCCCTCCTGGACTCACTGCAGGCTGCCAAAGCACAAAGGAAGCAGCTGTGAAAGGTGGAGCCTTGTTTGGAGATCCCAGAGATACTTCTGACCTGGAGAACTACGACTGATGACACTGTCCCCACACTTCCGACTCACTGGGGTCCTTCTTTATCTCTCGTGATGATTTCTGTGAGAATGGCTGTAACTAAGACAGCCTTCTCGATGAAGTTCTAGCATTCATTATATGTCCTGTTTCTCCACTAAGAAGCCTGAGCTAAACCTGGGGTCTGGTGTTCCAGAAGGAGGGAGAATTATGGAGGCCCCAGACAGTCAGAACTTGAAAATCTTTAGGAGGGGTCTTCTCCTTGTTCTCATCCTGACCAGGTGCCACCAGGCTTGGAGCTGTAAGATCCACAGCAAGAGATACTCCATCCAAGGCAACCAAATGGAGGGTAATGGCAACATACCAAAACAGCAAAACAGGGAAGGAGTCTCCAAATAACAGAGGAATTCCATATTTAAGCATATGCTCTGCTTCCTGTGCCAATGATATCCAAGCTTGTAGAAGTGTGCATGCCCTCAGGCACTGAAACAGGATAATCTGGGTTTGACTTTTGTGTCCAGACTCCTTTCCTCCACTAGGTCACAGACACTGCCGTTCTTCCTAACAGCGTCTCAGCTTCAGGACCACTCTCCGTGTCAGATGTCGACTTCGGCTTTTCTTATTAAAGACATCACCTCCTCTTGGTTTCTGCCTCTTCTCACTAGCTTTCTGGTTCCCAGCCTCTGTGAGGGATACCAAAGCAGAACACATTAGGTAAACAGGCTGCCAGGAAGGGGGCTGCGGGGAGGTGCTCCCTTAAATCAATACTACCCATTTGGGGAGTGAAGGATTTGTGGTGTTTTTCCATGAGCTGCTGTCGGACAGCAGCTACTGGAGCAGTTCAAACACCTCCTGCTGGTGGCATTGGTACAACCCCTGCCATCTGCACTGGAAGCACCAGGCACTGCGTCTGCTGCCAGCACAAATCTTTGGATTAATGAAACTCCCAACCAGCGCAGCAGACATGCCACAGCGTTCTTCCCTTTAGTATGAATTCATTTCAGACCTTGAGTTTATGGCCTGTATCTATTATTATTATTATTTTAATGGGGGACAAGAGTGGAAGCTTAATTTTGCCTACCAAGACAACAACATATCCAGACAGCAACTCAGGGGCAATGTGGGAAGGATTTCTGACTATGTCATCAAACAAGAAACCTCATAGGGACTCTGGGATTGATCTATTTTTTTTCCACCAGAAGCAAGAATGGGTAGGTTGTAGTCACTGAAAGGGAGAGAGTGGGGGAGGGATGTTGGGAGAGATGGTGCTGGTGTCTTTCAAAACACTTAGAGAAATGGCACTGGCTTGCGGAGTCACATGCTCAAGTCACTAAGCAAATTAAGATTTTACAGCTTCAGCCGAATGTGGTAATGGGCAGGCGCATAAGCACTGAGCATCAGCCCCACCAAGAGTTCTCTGAGCCATGGCACCGTTCTTGTTCCAGATGGCATGGAAAATAATTCATAAATGACAAAAGTTCAACGAGTGGATGGCAGCTGTTCAGCCCCAGCTCTCTGGCCACCCACTTCAGGAGAACCGAGAGCTTTCAATCAACTCCTGCATCCCAGAGGGCCTTCCAACAGCATCAGAACATGTGTACAATATGTTCTCAGAAAGGAGCTGGCCAAATATGAAAGATTAGAAAATCAAGTGAAATAAGAATAGAAGTGCATACTGTTTTCTCACCAAATCCACAGTACCAAGCAGGGACTGAGAACAAAGGACTTCACAGTTTTGTAAACTAAACTTCCCATTGTCTTCTTATTTTGTTTTTACTTCCTTCCTGTGTATTCACTGTTAGAAATATCTAGAACTTTAGCAGTGTTACTTTAACAACAGATAATCAACATGTGCTGATTTTCCCATCTAGTTAATCAAATAAAGCCTAATATGAAATTATCTCTGCCTAATATTGGGTGAATCGCTTCTTCGAAACACGAAGGCACTCACGTTTTTCATTTCAGTTCTGAGTTTCCAAGTTAAAAGAAAAAAATTAAGTGTCATTTGGCCTGAGATGTAGCTTAGTTGGTAGAGTGCTTGAAAACATGCATGAAGCCCTAGATTCAATTCCCAGTGTCACATAAACCTAGCACAGTGGCACACACGTAATCCTTACACTCTTGAGATGAAGGCAAGAGAATTAAAAGGTCAGGGTCATCCTTGGGTATACAGTGAGTTGGACATTACTGGTCTACAGAAAACTGTCTCAAAAGAAGAAAAAAATGACTCTAAAAAGTACTGTCTTGCAAAATAATAAATCCCGGCCCCTTCCCTTGGGAAAAGTAGCTCGGTAGCTATTTTAAGTTTTAGGGAATCATTCATACAAAGACAGAAATACTAACTTCTTTAACTAACTAACTGTACTAACTAAAGGTGCCAAACTATTTACAAAGCACACTAGACTATAACACAAATGCAATCTAAACAATTTGCCAAATTTGGAAAAGCCAACTAATTACTAGCGTGGCAACTGCAGGAAGTCAAGTCATAACTTAAACTGTGAAAACTCCTAGAATAGGAAATATCACTGATGTCCATCTGCCAGACTCCCTCTCAGACCATTTTGACTGAGTATCGAAGCTTTCTACCTGTAGTCCTACCAGGGTTGCTTGGGATAGACGCTAAACAAGAGCCTCAGATGGCATCCCTGAAGGCATACACCCGCCCCGCTGCTGCTTTCATCTCTTCCATAAATAGACCTCAAAGGAAGGCTGCCGAGGCTCTGGGAGGTGACGTGTTTATTTTATGCCCAGGGTCTGCTTAGGAGCAAAAAGGCTTGCCTAGAATGGACCTGTAATCCCAGCTCTCCAGGGGCTGAGGTGGGAAGATTTTGAGTTTGAGACCAGCCTGTACGATACAGTGAGCTCCAGACTGGCCTGGACAAGTCTCTAACAAAACAAAATTAGATGCATATTACAACCTGCACTCATAAGGCACAATTTTAAGTTAGGATAGCTGTAACCAAAAAGAGATTTTGTTTTTATTTTTTAAATTGTGTGTGTGTGTGTGT
>LOJH01003654.1:0-12063 GCA_001685095.1 Ellobius talpinus | reverse complement strand
GAGAGAGAGAGAGAGAGAGAGAGAGAGAGAGAGAGAGAGAGAGAGAAAATTATACCTCATGAGAATCCCCACAGAATTCTTGAAGAGCATATTTTTGCTTCCATTGTGCTAAGGTTGTTGAACATGCCCTCTACAAAATTCAGATATTTCAATCTAATGGTCGATGTAATGGAAATAGGTGGAGCCATCAAGAAATGGTTAGGTTACCAGAGATTCTCCCTCATGAATGGAACCAAGGTCTTCATGAAAGGCTTGAAGCATGTTGGGCTCTTTTGCCTTTCCACCTTCTATTATGTGATGAAGCAGTCACAAGATCCCACCTTGGGCACAGAGAGTAGAGCTTACCAGATAGCCACACTTGCCGAACCTTGGTCTGGAAACTTTTAGCTGATAGAACTGTGAGAAAATTCAGTTTCATTATCTATAAATTCCCCTGACTCAGGTAATTGTAGTGCTAAAAGACTACGGTGCTGGGTTTATGAATTTCAGGAAGCAATGGAGATTTTCATACGTGACTATTCAGTATCAGTTTCCCTGACAAATCACCCAGCTTAGGTGGGGTCTGCTATTCAGTTATTCAACTAGACATTGTAATAGATGGGTCTTAGGGAGTCTTTTCTTCCTTGATCCACAGCTTATTGATCCTCCTCTTAGCCTTGCTTACCCCTTTACTTTTCTTCCACATCTTTTTCAAGAGTTATAGAAAAAACACACTGTCAATCAATCTTTACTTTGAAGATAGAAAGCTGTATTTTTTTTCTGAAGGAATGTCTTTTAAGATGATGCAGTGGATATGAGGGTGCCTGGGTGACTTGATACCCAACCTGAAGGAAAGCTTTTTATCTCTGTTCATTATCAGTTGGATTGTTTTGAATAATTGACAATAAAAAATATTGAGCTCAGTCATTGAAAATTTAGGCTGTAGAGCATTTTTGTCATAGAGCCTCTTAAGAAAAAAGATCCATCATCAACAAGAGATTTTCCTTTACTAGAAAATAATCAGTTAAATTAAATGATTCAAAAGTAGTAAAGTAGGTGAACTTTGGGGCCACATTGTCCACCTTTGCCTTTTGATTGCACTATTTCTCAGAAATGAAACTTTATTAGCCTATTTTTCTGAGCTTCAGTTCTCTCATCTACAGAATAGAGATGATGTTTGTCACATAGTGTTGCTGTAGGAATTAATTGAGGTGTGCTAAGTGCTTGGCACTGTGTTGGCATATCTTCAGTGCTTAATAAATATTAATTTTTGTCATTGTTATTCAGCCAATTGATCACCAGATAGCTGCAGCCTCGGATGAAGTCAATTCTGGAAGAGGAAAAGTTAGAGCTTACATGCCCTGGTTGCTATTTTGCAAACTTTAATATTAATGCACTCAATTCACAAGATGAACTTTAGGAAAATTGACAGCTGAAGAGGAAAATTACCTAATCACCAATGTGCTTTAAAAATTTGTTTCAAATCACATCAAATGCTAATACCAAATTGTTAGGGAATAAGAAGATGGATACATTATTCTCAGGGTTATTTAATCTCACACAGCACACTTGTAAAAATTGCAGTTGACTAGAAACCCAGTGTACATATAAGAATATGTTTCTTATGTAAACTATTTCTTTGAAATGAATTATAATGGTGTTTGAAAAGAGTTTTAGTACACAAGAAGTCTCCAAATGGTTGGACACACGCACACACACACACACACACATAGACACACACACACACACAAACAGGTGTGCATACTAAGGGCAAGATATTTTAATGTTACTATATATATTAACAAGTAAACATATATAATAATTTGGTTTAGGTGAAAGAATTGCCATTTCTGGGTCATTCTCTATATAAAACTAACATGAATAAAAACATTTGCGTATTTACTTAAAAACATTTGCGTATTTACTATTGGAAAGATTCAAGGTCAGGGATGCTCAAAAATACCTCATTTCTCTTGCTCTCTAAAATGAGTCGAATCTATTCACTTATCTATCCCATGAATATCACCCACCTATCGTGTGCACATTTTCAATATTATCATCATCAGTCTTGAAATAGCTCAGAAGAGAATGTTATTTATTTTAGTTTAGTGTGTATTTTCAGCATAGTCAGCCAGTAGCTTTATGATATGCCTTTCTCTTGAAGCGAATTAGTCCCGAATCTTACTTCTGTGTGGATTGTTTACATTAGGTTGATTTATTGTCAGTTGCTACTGACAGAAAGAGTATGGCTGAAGACCTTGGAAAAGAGTCGTGTTAAAGATGCAATCAGAACACATACTGGCAGTTCCCAGTAGAAGCAGCACAAATGGCCAATACGCATTTAAAAAATTCCCAAGATCCCCAATCACCTGAGAAATGCAAATTAAAACTACTTTGAGGTACCACCTCATCTCAGTCAGAAGGGCTGTCATTAAGAAACCTGACAACAAATTTTAAGATCAACTGTGGGGGGAGGAAGAACCCACTTTCACTGCTGGTGGGAGTGCAAACTAGTACAGCCATTATGGAAAGCAGCATGGAAAGTCACCAAAAATTAAAAATAGAACTACCATATGGCCCATCTATTTCACTCCTGGGCATACACCCAAGGGAGTTTGTCCCCACAGACACACTGACACATGCTTATTGCTGCTGTATTCATAATAGCAAGGAAAAGGATCCAGCCTAGATGCCCATCAACAGATGAATGAGTATTGAAAATGTGTACATATGCAGAAGGGAATATTATTCAACTGTAAAAAGAAATCAAATAATGAAAATATCAGGAAATTTCAGTTCCCAACTGCGTATGTTTCTTCTTGCTAGGGTTTTCTTGGAGGATATAGAAAGCAAGAATAGATACAACAAAAAGAAAGATTGTTGAGCTCCCTCTTTGCTCAATTACTGTTGTAATCCCTTTATATAACTTTTATCTTCTAATCCTAATGGAATATGCTATGGTATAGATATCTCACCCCAGTCTTCAGATGAAGTAGCTGCATCCCAGCATCCTAAATCTAGTAAGTAATAGATCTGAATTCTGCAGCCTGGTGTGTGTTCTGTCTACTATTTCCACAGAGAGCTTATTGCAGATAAACCAATGGTGATACATGGTGCCTCCTTCTTCTCTGCACACCTTCTTTTTGGAAGAACCAACCTAAATTGGATACTTGTTCTTTTTCTAGAATGATGGCTAAGGAATCTGTGACATCTCTTTAAGACTTTAGTTATTTTTTTCTTTTAAAGATTTATTTATTTATTTATCTATCTATCTATCTATTTATTTATTTATTATTTATATGTATACAACATTCTGCCTCCACGTATGCCCGCACACCAGAAGAGGGAGCCAGATCTCATTACAGATGGTTGTAAGCCACCATGTGGTTATTGGGAATTGAACTCAGGACCTCTGGAAGAGCAGCCAGTGCTCTTAACCACTGAGCCATCTCTCCAGCCTGATTTAGTTATTTTTAATTATGTGTGCATGTGTGTTTCTCTGTGTGAGTATGTGCCTGTGAACGTGGTGCCCACAGAGGCCCAAAGAGATTGTAAGATCCCTTGGAGCTGGAGTTACAGATGGCTGTGTGCCCCCAATGAAGGTGGTGGGAACCAAACCTATTTTCTCTGCAATAGCATGTACTTTTAGCCACTGAGCTGTCTCTCTGGCCCCCTTGCTCAGTTCATTTTAATGTAACATTTTTCCTTTGGTCGTTTGGCTGTCTATGATGAAAGACTGATTGTTGGAAAGCTAACAGTTCTGTAGTTAGCATATTAAGTAGACTTTTATCCCTCCTGCCAATGCTGAAACAACTAATTATCAGCTCTGGTTGGGAGCAAGGAAAGATGACCTCTGATAAACCAGCAGAACTCGTCAAAGAGGAAAGGAAGAGTGGGGGTCCCTCGTTCCTTCAGTTCCTAGTCATCTGATCTAAGAGCCTGAGAATAGAACTCAAGCACTTGGAGTCTTCACCGATGTGCAGCCTTAGAAATAATGATTACAGCAAATCAGGGCTCATGAATATGCAGCTTATTTCTACTTTAAGACATTTCAGTTATCTAAATTAAAAATACAAAATTTTGGATTGCAAAGAAAGCAGTTAGGACTTTTTATTAACAATTGGGAAATATCACTGGAAGTGAAGTCTTCCTGCCAACACGAAACACAAAATCATTGTGCCAGGAAAAGGATACTTTTCTAAATGCTTATTTTAAATGCCCTCCCCCCAATAAGTTTAAAGATAGACTACAGAAGCTTTAATTCATGTGATTTTTTTTTCTTGTGAACTTTAGCTTCAGGGCTCATCCATATCAGGACTGAATCTAACACCAGATCATTCACAGGATTTTTCCTGCACTCAAGATCTACCCTCAGAAATTCAAAATTAAGGAGACTGATTTTCCTTTCTGAGGCACCTTTTTTTCTTCAGAATATTCCAGAATATTTTAATTCTCATTTTCTGAAGGCCCTGCATCCTATTAATTTTGACCCCACAGATCTTACACCCTTTCTTGTAAATGTACCTCTTTTCTCTTCTGCTTCATGGAGATGACTCATTTGATTCTGTTTTTGTTCGGCATCTTGGGAGACATCTGGTTTAAGTGTAAGTGCGTGTGTTAACATTTTATAATGTGTCAGGTTAGGATTGTCTTTTTATAAGCTAAATTTGCCAACCTAATTTTCAAAGCTCTGAGCAATGCCAGGCAGCTACTACATGGATAAAATGGGCTTGATTGTGTGACAAAGCAGTGAGAAATAAGAAGACGTGACTGAAATGACATGCGTGTTGAGGTAATAATTAAGACAGTCTAGAGTTCAGTGATACAGGGGAGAGATGCAGAGGTACAGCAGGTAGTTTTTCCATTTTGTAGTGAGAATGACTCATTCTTGTGCCGCACTTTCTCTCTACGATCTCAGAATCTTTCATATTTACATGGGCACTGAAGCAGCCCCTTCCAACTAAAACACGGCGTTTGGGATAAATCACTTATTATTCTTAAAACAGGGCAAGACTTGTGAAGTGACCGCAAAGACTTTGGTTCGTCTAGTTGGTCATGGGTGAGGGAAGAGATGACCCTCAGCTACGGAGGTGGGAGCTGGAAATGAAACACTTTGTGAAGAGAGTTGCAGTATCAGAAGGAGAGGTCCATTCCGGAATCCCAAGGGCACCTAGAAAGGCAGAAGCCATCCTGAAGCAAAGCGCCTCGGCTGGTTGGATTGGGCAGGTTCGGTGTGAGAAAGACGGTGCTGAAATGGAAACCATTCCTTGAGGCTTTGCAGCCTTATTTCTGCTGATGCCATATGTATCTCAAAGTCTACTTAAATGAAACAGAGCGGCATTTGTCATCGTAAATGCATGTGCTGGAACATTTGTTGTGCTCTTTACATCACTGAGTGCAGCTCTGCAGTTGGGCGAAGGACCATCTTTTCTAATAAAAAAGTAGTAATAACAAAAACAAAACAGTGTGCTTATTTCTTGGTTGATGCTGTGCCCCTAACCCTGTTTTGCTTTTACATTTGCTTGTGCTTCCAAATGAGATGGTAATGACAAAAGTCGAGATTCCCCAGGCTGTCTTGGGGCTAGTTGACAGCCACCTTCACTAAGTTCTTCTTTCTTGATACCTACTAGAGAAAAAAATATATTTCATGCCCAAATTCACCCTTGAGCAGATAGTTAGGAACTAAGGTTTTATCATGTTTATCTAATGATTTGTCTTCCCCTTTTCTTGGCTGGGTGGGATACCAATACACTCAGAGCAGAAAAGATGAGAAGCCTTAGATCATTTCTTAGGCAGATGCAGTGTCCTGATTGGTACCTGGCAAGTAGATTCTCACAGAGGCTGGTCTACTTTTGCCAATGCTATCCTTATTCATACCCCATCACGAGTGTAACCAAATACACGGACCCATGTAGCACTGAAAAAAGAGAGGATCATAGTAGACATTAGAGGTGGGACCAAGCTATTTGTTCAACAGAAATATGTTAGGAGAGGGAAAACCCAGCCTTTGTCCACATCTCTTTGGATCCATGTACACAGATAACTAGAGGAATTAAATCATCTTGGGCCAAAGGCGGTCTGGACTAGTTTCCATGAGGTTATGTGTACTTCACAATTAACAGTCAAAGTTAACAGCTATGATTTTTATCTGGATACTTCCTGAGTTATATCTGGAGCAAATCTAGTTTTACCAAGTAAAGCAAAGATGAATTTTGGATCTGTGTTACAAAGGTGATTTTCTTGCTTAATGATTTTTATTTGATCTGGAGAGAATAGATTAAAGACTTTGTGAGAGAAAATACAATAATGCAATATCCACGTTGTTCTCCCAGGCAATCTTCCTTCTTTCATTTCTGACATGCTTCATGATTAACATAGTAGATTTCCATGACTGCTGTAATGAAGCACCACAAATTAGGGGATTTATACAACAGATATTTATTGTATCATTATTCTGGAGGCTGGCTGACCACGGTCAAGATGAAGGTAAGCTTGACCCCTGCTGTGAACCAGGAGGAAGAATCAGTTCCAGGACTCTCACTGCCTTCTGGTGGTCTGCTAATAATTGTTGGTGTTCCTTCTTGGGGGGCTATCTCATTACTCTGTATCTAACTTCACATCATATTTTTTATATATGTGTTTGTTTTTGAATTTCTTATTATCATACACTACTCATAGTAGAACCCATGTTAATGTCTTCATTTTTACTTGGCTTCCTCACAAAGGCCCTATCTCCAGAAAAGGTCATAGTCTGAGATGCGTGTGTGTGTGTGTGTTGTCTGTGTGTTTGTGTCTCTGCGTGTGTTATGATTTCTAAGTTGGGTATGCTGGTACAAGCCTATAATTTATTTTCAACATTTGAGAGGCAGATTCAAGAGAATTGTCAGTTCAAAGTCATATGTGGCTATCTAGCAAGCTTGAGACCAGTTTGGGCCATATGGGATCTTGCTTTAAAACAAACAAATACAAACAACCCATTTTGGGGCCATTTTGGTTCCATACTGCTGCTGTTACCAAAAAAAATAAAGCAAAAAAAAAAAAAACCCCACACACAAACATAGAAACAAAGGGACAACACTTCCACATTTGGATTCGGGGGAAAGAAACTCTTTACACTTGAATGAAATGTGTGGTTCTCTGATACACACATAGAATCTATACATATAAACATGCATAGAAACTACAATCATGTAATCAAAGTTCCATTGCCTTTGAAAAGACTCTGGCTGAATAAGAATTTTCCATTCTAACTTGAAATCGATCAATATCTACCCAGCATTGTGTTGGAACTGGGTTGTAATCCGTTTTCCTATTCGGGAAGTGGAACCGGATGGACAGCTGGCTGTGGAGTTTGCACGAAGAGCACATAATCCTACTTATATAACCCAGCATGTTTGCAAAATCTGCACTGCAGTTTTGGGGAAGAAAATGAGATGTTTGGAAATCAAATCTGTTGTGCAGGAGTGGAAAATTTATCCTCTTTCCACATGGTTCTTGTCTACATCGTTTATTTGCATCCTTGGGAGTCACATGCCCTTGCCTGAGCATTCTGCCTTTGCTGCTCATGGTAGGCCTGCAGAGAGGGTGAGCTGTCTTGCTTCTGCTAATCCCTGTGACCCTGGATGCAGCAACATCAGAGTTGTTTAACCCCTCGGAGTCTGTGATTTTGTTCATCAGCTGGTGTCTTGCTGATGAGATGAGGGAAAAACACAGCCCTTAGAAGTGTGAATGTTGCTCTAACTATAGCTCTGCAAACAAGGTCAACAAGGTCACTCATTACATCCATGTAATAGAGAGAGCCTTTTTTTTAAAAAAATAAAACCAGTATTTTTACTGCTTTTGTGTTTCAGCACTATTCCCTGTTTTTTTTTTTTTTAATAGGAACTGTCATTCCTTCATTACAGGATCAGCTGGGAATGCTGGTTGTAACAATGTACATGTTGGGCCATCAGTGGATCCTATGATCCTGTCAGTTTGTAACAATGACTGTTCTGACGATGTGCACATAAGCCAGTTGGTTAATCAGAAACCTGTGCTGGATTTTAGGTAATACTAAGAATGGGTTTTGGGGAAGAAACTTCCCCTTTGCCCTGGGCTCACTAAATGAGGGTGATGAGTCCTGCAGGAACTATCACCCCCGCCCCACTCCATGTCTTAAAGCAGAAGCCTCTGAGAGGCAGTGATAGTAAAGAATTAGATAATACAGAAGCAATAAGCATACAGAAAGGAAAAGAGACAGGGAGGGAGGGAGGAAAAAAGGGAGGGAGAGAGGGAGGGGAGAGAAACAGGAAGGAAGAGAGGAAGAGAGGGGGAGGGAGAGAGAATAATATGGTAGGCCAAATTTATGAGTTAATAAGGTTAAACCATTGCTTAAGCTGGATTTTGTGGGTATTCTGTCAGTGGCAACAGTAATCTCGTCCATAAAAGAAGAGAAAACATCAATGTGAATAATAAAATTCAAGACATTGGAAGGGGCTGGTAAGGTGAACTTTCCTCTGGTAACAACAACTGGAAGGTATTTCGAAACCTGGTACTTTCGTATTTTTATTTAGTATTGAAGTTGTGTCTAATGTAGCTTCTTTTCTTTTTGATTATTTCATTATTGCATAGGTTTTGCTTCTATGTGTGTCTTTGTAACCCCTGTGTCTCCTTATGTTTGTGGAATGAGGTTCAGTGTGTTATCTGGACTCTCAAAAGTCTGAGAGAAAAGTTTAAATTTTATTTTATTGTTTATGTGTGTGTTTGTGTGTGTGTCTGTGTGTGTCTGTTTGTACCATATACATGTGAGTGCCTGTAGAGACCAGAAGAAGGAGTCAGAGTCCTTTGGAGATGGAGCAACAAGTGATTGTAAGCCAACACCCATGTGAATGTTGGAACAGAATTCATGACTTCTGAAGAGCGGCGAATTGTGTTGACCACCAAGCTGTCTACCCAGCTCCTAAGAGAAACTCTGGTTTCTGACCGGGATACTCTTTACCTTGGTCCCTCACCAAGGATAAATTACTCTTCGGAGTAATCGTCAAGCCATTTTTTAAGCAGCACTGTCATTCCAATAAGTAATAGTCACAATAGTGCCTGTCACTTTGTGAGCTGTGACCGTGGTGCTAGGCACATTGCTAAGTGCTTTAGATGCACTACCACAGTTAATCTTAAGTGGGTACCGTCAGGTGGCGCTGCTCTAATCTTCCTTCCTAGATTAAAGGGATGTGGTTCACAAAGTTTGAGCGACTAGCCTAAGGCTAGGTAATAGTGAATCCAGGGAGGAGTAGAGCAAGGCTGCCCCAGTTTGCTTCTGAGAGGAGAACTTTGTTGATAAAGAAGATATAAGATTCTCCTACTGTACTTCATTGTAAATGTATCAATGAATTTTCCTGTGCCCTGGCCTTCAGAATCTCATTTGTCATTGGCCATGCAATCAAAATGTAACTTCCAGTTCCCCGACTCTTCTGCTTCCATGGCGCGGTATGAACTCTTTTCTTGTCTTCGTGGGTCATTTTTGCAGGCTCGTTGGGTAATTCTAACTGTGAGATAGAGGAGAGCTAGTTAACCCAGAAAATACTGACTTTGTCTCCATTCTTCCACAGAACAATGCCAAGCGCTTCTGGTCTGCAGGAAGAAAGCTAGACGAATTCTCTGTGTTCATTGTTCAAAGCAATTGATTCGGCCCTGAGAAAGCAAGCCGGCGCCTGAAGCTGCTTTGTGCAGTGACTCAGCTTCAGCCTGGAATTAGCTTACTGGATTTTATTGTTTTTACTTTCTTAGAAAACAGTTCAGGTTCTTACAATTCAGTGAGATGGTTGCAACATTTGGAAGTTAGTCAATATTGAAGCATTTAAAGAAATTCTCAGTATAGGTTCTTTGCTATTTCAGCCATCTGGTCTAAAAGGAAAAAAATCAGTTTCCCTTTCTACTGGGTAACCTTCTGAGTCTATGTAGCTCAAAACACACTAGTCGTACCTACTAGTCTCTAATATTTTTGTAGCTATATGTACTTTTCAAGTCTTAACAATCAAGTTTGTTTTACAATGCGAGACCAAGACTGAAGAGAATAGGAGCGTCCAGGAAGTTGGTGAGTGAAAAAGACTTTGAGTTATTCCAATTTAGTAGGAAAGTGGGGTTTACAGTAGGAAGACTGTGTCTCGGGGCTGAGTCACCATAGTTAACCTCAGTAAGCTTCTGTTTTCAGGGACACGAGGCAGAAGAAGTGCCAATGGAAGCTCTGACTCTACACGAGTCAGCTGTGGGAGCTGGGCTAGGTTTGCCACGCCTAAGTGAAAGGCTTGGGTTAGTTCCATTTGCTTCAGTTATCTGAAAGCATTTCATTTAAAAATCACATCCCATCACTAGAATCCCGATCCAATAATACAGTATTCTTCCTAAGCAATCAGCAGAGGCTTTGCTCATTATGACATTTCTCATTTGTTGCTTGCTCCACTGTGCCTTTCCCTCAGCTCCAGATGGGAAGCCTGTCTCCCTTGCGTGAACTATGAGTGAATGAGCTGGTGACAATGACCCCATAAAGAACTACCCAGCACCAATAGGGATGGCTAGCAAAAGTGATTTGGGGGTTCTTCCCTTTCAAGCCTAAAGCCCTCTATAAAATAAAGTCCAAATGGGCCAGGAGGAAGACAAGGTGAGATACATGGTTAATTATTTGAAGATAATTGGATCAGTTGCTTGATGCCATTTATCATAGGATTAAAAAAAGGGTTAGTCCTCAAAAGATTTTATTTATTGTTATTTTAATTTATGCATATGTGCTTGCATGAGTTTATATGCACCATGTGTGTTCAAGTTCCTGCAGAGGCTGGAGGGTGTCAGATCCCCTGGAACTGAAGTTACAGATGGTTTTGAGCTGCTAGATGTGGGTGCTAGGACTAAACAGGTGTCATCTGCTCTCTTAACTGCTCAGCTGTCTCTGTAGCCCAAAAGGTTGTTTGTTTCTGATTTGGGAAGTGTTGTTTCTTCTCAGTTCGTAAGATAATAAATTGCTTAAATTCCCACTAAACACAACTAACCAATCAGGTAAACAAACTAAAACAAAGGCACCAAACAACTAAAGGCAAGCATGCTTTACAAGGATTTCAATAAATACTGATCACCCTAAAACAAAAAGCAACCCCCAAACTGTTACACACACACACACACACACACACACACACACACATACCCCCAACCGTCACCGCCATCAACAAAAACCTTACTGGCTTTCCCCATCATCTATCTGTCTGTCTCTCTATCTATCTACATGTCTATCTGCCATCCATCCTCAATCTCTTTTTTATTTTAGCTGTGGTAAGTATATAAGGAAATGTCTAGGAGATCCCTAGAAGTGGGCCAGGGAAGAGGAAGGTGGTTCTGAGGTCAGGAAAACTCATTGAAAGAGTTGGTGAGAACAAGAGAGACCCCACAACCACCAAAATTTCTGGCATTTCTTTTGGGAAAGGGCCCAGGAATGGAGGGGAAAGAAATCTGTACAGTAGGCATGTCTTAGATAAAAATGTGTGAACTGATTGGCTGCCCAGAGCCACTCAGGAAAGAGGGACAGCTGATGTTAAAACAGCCCATGCTTTACTTAAGCGCCACTGTATGGAAAAAAGGCCAGGCCACAGCCTAAGCCTTCCTTTAGTTCCCTGGCCTTCAGGCCCACAACCACCATAATCTCTCCTTAGGAAAGGTACAAGGTGACAGATGTTCAGTGAGGTACGTAAAATCCAAGAGGAGAGCTAGGAAGCTGCAGAGAGATGCACAGAGGAGCTCAGAACTGAGGACCTGGAACTTTGGCTAAGTTCGAGCTACAATGACTATTTCTATTTCTACCCTAGTTCTTCCCAGCTCCTGTCAGTCATCGAGGAAAAAAATGCATTATTATTATTATTATTGTTGTTGTTGTTTTTTTTCTTTTTTCATGAGAGATTGGACCTAGAGTGTTTCTTATGCTAAGAAAACGTTGTTCCACTGAGCTAGCTTCAACCCCAGCTGGGAATGACAAGATGGTTTTTGCTAATTAGCTCTTTATTCTATCTAGGACATTTTTTTTAAAAATAAACTGCCAATGGATGGAGATAGAGACAGAGACCCACA
>LOJH01003653.1:23523-34062 GCA_001685095.1 Ellobius talpinus | reverse complement strand
CCTCTGGAAGAGCAGCCAGTGCTCTTAACCATTGAGCCATCTCTCCAGCCCCCTGGACAGTCTTTTTAAACCACAGATTTTCAGTGAGATTTGGTAATAATATCTAATTTTCTTGTCTACTTTTTTTTTGCCTTGTCTGTCCTGGAACTTGCACTGTAGACCAGGCTGGCCTCAAACTCACAAAGACTCGCCTTTGCCTCTGCCTCTTGAGTGCTTGGATTAAAGGCATGCATCACCACCGCCCAGCTATACTTCTTTTAAAATACTGTTACAAATCTTCATAACTTCAAAACCCCCTAAACTACAAAAACTGCTTTCTAAATTACAAAAATGCATAGCGCTGTCTTGCTGATTTTCAGAAATAATAATTGATTTTGAGAGTTATTGAGGATTTCAAGCCCGCAGTACACACACAGAAAAAGAGACAGAGATGGAGCTATGAGAAGGAGGCAATGTGGAATAATAATCTTAAACAGCTAGCTTCGGTCCTGTCTCCACAGTCCATCAACATCCCTGACTAACGTAGGACTGTGGTGTCCTTTACCTTAGCAAGGTTACGTGGGTGTACGGCTCCTCATAAACATAAGAAGCATGTTCACCACTGTAGCTGATTTCCTCCCCGTCTCTGGCCTCTCGATGTTCCCCCATCCTTGCTTTAATGCCTTTCTGACAAATTCGTAGCACCTGCCCCATAGAATATGCTATGCTCTACACTGCTCTTTTCTCCGGTCTGAGGTCCTTGGTCTGGTGTGGGAACAGTGGCTCTAGACCTCCGAGGCCGGTTAGAGCTGCCCGTGAGGTGTGAGACATACTGGTCCTTGTTGTTACCCAGTTCCTTCTGCTTGGAACTAGGAAGTGTGGGATGTGAGTAAAAGCTGGAGAACTGTCTATGGCCACCATCATCAACACAGCAATAGTTCTTATTTAGTGAATGCTTGCCCTGTGGGCTTTAAATGAATCATGCAATTTTCATCTCAAACTCAGTACAGTTTGTCTTTTAGATTTTACCCGTGAAGCCATGAAGCACAGAGGGGTTATGTAAGTAGGACACCACTGTGAATCTGGAAATATAAAAGCCATGATTCTGTCCTTAACTCCAAAACCTCGATCCCTACTCCTATTGTGTACTTAAGAGTTGTTATTCAGCCCAAAGGTGGTGCACGCCTTTGGTCCCAGCACTAGGGAGGCAGGGGCAGGTAGAGCTCTGTGAGTTCAAGGTCAGCCTAGTCCACAGTGTGAGTTCTAGGACACCCAGGGCTATACAGAGAAACCCTATCTTAAAAACAAAACAAAAACGGGCTGGAGAGATGGCTCAGTGGTTAAAAGAACGGGCTGCTCTTCCAGAGGTCCTGAGTTCAATTCCCAGCACCAACATGGTGGCTCACAACCATCTCATAACTGTCATGAGATCCAATGCCCTCTTTCTGGTGTGCAGATTTACATGTAGACAAGAACATATATACATAAAATAGTTCTAAAAAAAGCCAAACAAAAAGCACAGAATTCACAATATATGTTTCCATAAAGTAAAATTCAAAATTCTGCATGACAGCAGCTACCACAAAGTCAAATTCAGAAAAAAAACTTGCAACTTGTGAACAAAAACTAATTTATCTAATAGATGAAGAATTCTCATATCACAATTGCCTGAAAGAAACAGAACAGAAATACAACTGACTTTTTAAATGCAGGTTGTGACTCCACTGAGCCAGCAGTGCTCATCTTCCATGTTAGCAAAGCTCACCACCATGTTGATAAGACTGTGGAGAAACCAGCATACTTCTATAGAGGACGAGAGACAAAGAGATTACACACATGCCAGAAATTCTGTGTGTAGGACGATACCCCACAGGCATCTCAATATGAATATTTACTTTGGTAATGTTAGGAATAGCATATTAAACCCAATGAAAATGTCGACAACTGCATAAATTGTGCTCTATTTGTACAATGGCTAGTATTCACACATTAGAAAAACGAGGAAGTCAAAGAACAAAAGGTACATAAAAATGTATGTGGAGTGGCTTAGTAGTCATAGATTTGCTTGATATTAAAATATATCCAAGGGCTAGAGAGATGGCAACTGCTGCTCTTAAAGAGGAGGACTCAGGTTCAGTCTTCAGTACCCACATTGTGACCCACAACTATCCGTACCTATAGGTTCCAGGGGACCTGATGTCTTCTGACCTTGATGGGCACTCACGTGATACACATACATACACTCGGGTGAAACACTCATACACACAAAATAAATCTGAAAAAGATAAAATACATTTGGAAGAATACTCAAGAAAGCATGCTGGTGCCTCTGGGAAGATAAGAGGTGGCTAGCAGAGATGCAGGGTAGCCTCATTGCAGAGAGAGGAATACACACAGAAAGATGGAGTGCAGACGGAGAAAGATACCTCTCTGTGACAAGAGTCGGACACTTATCTGTCGGTTGGGTCAGTGGTTAGACAGACAGGTGTACAACACAGAAATTTAATTTGATTATATGATACAAATAGAGCCAGAGGAACAACTTTTCACCTTAATGTGGAAATAGAATTCAGATCCAAAACCCACCTAGAATGCCTGTGCTGATTCTAGCTTATAGGACAAATGACCGTGTTCAGCCAAATACATCTATTGTTGTTTTTTTAAAGACTCAGACACACGCGGAATAAATCAGTGCTTTTAAAACACGAATTACAGGGTTCCCTTTTATCAACGGCAAAACTACCTTTCTAAAGTTTCACTGGTCTCTGACATGTCATTTGCTCACTAATTTGCTACTGGAGTAGAAATATCAGGATGTATCTGTTCCTCTTCTATTTTCCCCTTTATGCTCAGGCGACAGCCTACTAGCAGGGACCATTTAAAGTCTTACTATTCATTTGTTATTTATTTTAAAAAGTTTTAAATAAAAAAATATTCAGCACAGTGCCTGGAACATAGCAGGTACTCAAACCAACCGTGGCAGAATACTGTCTTCTAGCACATTTCTGAAAGTACTTAGAGTTAAAATAGTATTCATTTTTTTTAAAAAAAAGATTTATTTATTCTTATTTTATGTGCATTGGTGTTTTGCTTGCATGTATGTCTGAATGAAGGTGTCAGATCCCCTGGAGCTGGAGTTACAGACAGGTGTAAGCTGCCATGTGGGTGCTGGGAATCCAACCCAGGTTCTCTGGTAGAGCAGCAGTGCTCTTAATCATTAAGCCATCTTGCCAGCCCCTAGAACAGTATTTCTTACAAATTGTCTTTTATCATTGGAAATATGATTGCCAAGAGATAGTATTTTGTCACCATGAACTAGCCACCATGCCAGTTACAAAGAGATCCACTCATGTGGTAAGGCGTAAATCCAGAGAGACGACATGCTGACAGGAGAGACACAAATCAGTTGCATTCAGAACCCAGTCTGGAATACAATTTTGTAAATTCTAACCTAAGAATTCCATATGAAGTATGCTAATTTCTTAAGCTCCTGTAAAATGAAAACATTTAGGCTTTTCTCCCTTGTGTTGGTTATCAGTATCCTGTCTAGAACCTGGAAGCTGGGACGCCAGCGTGCTTTCTATTATCCTAATGTTTGGTTCAAAATGCTCATCTATTCCTTCCTTAGCAGAGCTGAAATTCTTTTTTTTTCAGCTGTATTTTCAGCTATGTAGTCTCTTTACAGACTGAAAAGGAAAGTTTTACCTCAAGCTACCAATGGGCCATTTTTCTACGATTTTTTAGCCTCTACACACCACACCCACACGCCTAGAGGCAATGTGGAATAATAATCTTAAACAGCTAGCTTCGGTCCTGTCTCCACAGTCCATCAACATCCCTGACTAACGTAGGACTATGATGCCCTGTACCTTAGCAAGGTTACATGGGTGTACGGCTCCTCATAAACATAGAAGCACGTTCACCACTGTAGCTGATTTCCTCCCCGTCTCTGGCCTCTCAATGTTCCCCCATCCTTGCTTTAATGCCTTTCTGACAAATTCATAGCATGTGTCCCATAGACTATGCTGTAGAACCTACTTCACCTGTATAACCACGTATCTTTCCCAACTCAAGTATGAATATCAAACCTCCCAATATTTTTAACTTAAAAAAATGTATTTATGTTGTTTTACATATATGAGTGTTTGCCTGCAATATGTATGTTGTAGAATATTATTTTAAGGTGCGTTACTTTTATTTATGCTCTGGAACATTTGTTTAATGATGCAAAGATGTGTTTGATTAAATAAAATTCACCCGCGGTCCCGAGGCTGCATCAGCAACTAGCTGACTGGAACTTGTAGGGAGGAGCCAGGTGGAGAAGGCAGCAACCACTAAAAAAGCACAATGAATGTCACACAATATATGTATGTATGTGCACCACGTGTGAGCAGTGCCCGTGGAAGCCAGAAGGGGTGTCCAATCCACTAGAAATTGAATCACAGACGGTAGTAATGTGTGGGTGCTGGGAACCAAACATGGATCCTCTGAAAGAACAGACAGTGCTCTTAACTACTGAGCCATCGCTCCAGCTCCCAACTTTCCAATGTGAAATACTTTTTCCTGTTTCAAACTGCCCTCTTAAAATAAGAACCTCATAAACAGTTCTGGCATGGTTGGCAGAGTAAAGACCCCCCAGAGGTGCCCAGGTCTGTATGTTATTTTATCTAGCCAAGAAACTCAAAGGTCACAAATGTAATTAAGGTTAAGGTTTTTGGTTTGGTTTGGTTTGGTTTGGCTTGGTTTGGTTCTTTGAGACAGAGTTTCTCTGAGTAACAGTCATAGCTGTCCTGGAACTTGCTTTGTAGACCTAGCTTGCCTCAAACTCAGAGATCCACCTGCTTCTGTCTCCTGAGTGCTGGGATTAAAGGCGTTCCACACTATGCCTGGCTAAGGTCAAGGATCTTAAAATGGGCAAATTACCGTGTGTTCCCCAATTGCACCTAACCTAATTACAGGTGTTCTTAAAAGTAGACAGCATTTCCTAAGTATGCTTATTCTTTTTTTCTTTTCTTTTTCCTTTTTTCTTTCTTTTTTCTTTCATCTTTTCTGTTTTTTGGGGGGTGCACTACTTGGGGGAACCCAGAGCCACACATGGTAGGTAAGCACTCCATCCCTGAGCAACAGCCCCAGTCCCTGACTATGGTTAGAAAGAGTATTGTAAGATTGCACAAAAGTCAGAGGCATGTGACATTGCTGGTTTTGGATGAAGAAACTGGGTCACAAGCCAAGGAATGCGATTATCTCTAGTCAAGGTCTTCCACAACTGGGCTACATCCCCAGCCCTTATGGTTGTCTCTAGCAGCTAGAAGGAGCAAGAGTAGCCCCTGGAAGGGTCCAAAGGGTACACACCCCGGCTACACCTTTATTTAGTTTAACCTGATGGGGCCTGACTTAACTTAGTTTATGCTAGTCTGTTAGAATAGCAATATAACATTACAATGTCCAAGTCACAGTCTGGAGGTAAGTCTTAACAGCCAACTGACTTCCATTGCAATTTATATTGTATATGCAGTCACACAAACAGCTCTCAAGCAGTTGGCATTTTTATATGCCTTTGACTGTCTCCTGTCTCACAAAGTCAGGTGCGGGATCCTTTCTTCACTTATGCAGTCATGTCCAGACTCAAGTCCTAGATTTGGAAGCTTTTCAGTGTATGAATCTTCAGCCTGTGCAATCATACACACACGCAAATTGGCGTGTATACAGTAAGAGGGTGATTATAAACAGACATCTTCCTGATGAGATGCCGTCCCCGCAGACCCCCTTGGGGACCACGCTCCTGTCAATCATCTTTCTCTAAATAGCAGCTTCTCCACCCTAGGGATCTATGCCCGAGGCTCTAACTAGTGTGGGTCTATTTCACAAGGGAGCGGAAGACTAAATGTGTTGCCTTTCATCCTCCTCTTTCCCTGCTCAACCAGTATTTTCAGTAGGGGATCTATGCTCCTCCTTGCTTCTCTTTATTTGTGACATCTTTACCTAGTCTCTGTACTTCCTATTTGCTACTAAACTGCCCTTGATCCCAACAAACCCAATAGACTCTGCCCAGGGAGGACATCAGTCCACTCCTTAGCATTCTCTCTGCCTTGGTCTCAGTGATCCAGTCCTTTCCCTGAAAGGCTCTGAGTCTGCTTGTTATGAACCCGATCACTAAGCCCTAGTGTTTGCTACCCCTTCCCTTATCATTCCTCAGGGAAGCTGCCCCCAAATCCCCCACACCCCCTATGCTACCCCCCATGTCTCCCACCCCACCTCATCCTGAGTACAATAGCTGTGCCCGTTCTCACTGGAACATGAGCTCCTTTAGGATCTTCTTGTTTTCTTGAGGACCCTGCTACAGCTTCCTAAAGACTTATGACATTATCGAGATGAGCCTGGGGTAGTGGGTACTGGACCGGGCAGAGCCTCCAGGCATGGAAACTGATGGGCAAAGTGTAGGCAGAAGCGTAATCACTAAATGACCCTCCTGCAGCCCCCCCTTCTGTGCTCACACCCCGAAGACTCCAGTTACCTGTTGTCAACTGAAATACAATAGCATTTGTCTTGACTTTTTCTAGGAGAGAGACACCGTAGCATTTACTATGGTGTAATACTATGCGTATTGCCTTAAATATTATTATCTGTTATTGTGCTTCATTTGTAAATTGAACTTCATCCTAGTACCTCTGTGTAGGTGATGGTACTCTAAGAAAGAAGGAGGAGAGGTTAGAGATGATGCCAAGGTTTCAAGCCTAGGAGTCTAGGATAGGTAACAGCGTTAGCAGAGATGGGGGAACCAGGAATCGGATAGGGATGGGAGGGGTCGGAAATACTGCACCTATCTGTGCTCCTGCCTACAAGCCAGCGCTCTGAGACCAGGCCTTGAAATTCATAAGATCCACCTGCCTCAGAGCAAGACAGTAAAACTACCTGAAAAATGTAAAAAACATTAAGAAAAGAATGTGTTTTTTAAAGATAGGAAGCACATCAGTGAGATGGCTCTGTGGGTAAAGGCACTTGTGTTCAACTCCTGAGCTCTCACATGGTGCAAGAATTTGGAAACCACCCAGTGCTTGGAGTACCATGTATGTGTGTACCATGTCCATAAATGAGTGTATGTATGTATGTATATATGAACATATGCACACAAATAGATAAATGTAATAAAATAAGTTGATTTTTAACAACTAAAAACATGCTGCATCAAAGCAGAGGTGCTCTATAGACTGTTGGAAAACATGAAGCTAAAAGAGAAATTAAAATCAAGACTACAGATTAGGAAATTGTCTCCAGAAACGGGAAATCAGAATGTGCCAGAGTTGATAGATTTACATGATATTTGCCCATTAATCAAATGTGTTTCTACTCTCTCCTTTCTCCAAGAAGCACCCGCCCCCGCCCCCAAGTGCCCATCATCTCATGGCAGAACTATGGGGCCCCTCAACTTCGTGATCACTTCTAGAAATTACCAAAAAGCTACTGTCTAGGCAGGGGTCTTCACTGAGTCTGTTCTTGTCTTTGGAGGCACTCCGCATTGACTCTGTTGAGGTCCTACAACAGGTTTCCTAGACAACCTCTTTCCCACTTTTCTGAAGGTTCTGACCAGAGTTCCTTCACCTTCAACAATCACCTGCTTCCTGATTCATTTGCAGGGCCTGGGCCATGCTGCACAACCTCTGATTTCAAAGCAAATTCCCCAGTTTTCTCCTTCCCAAGAATTTCAGATGTGCTGTCAGAGTTATATCTTCAACTGTCGGCCTGACGCATCTGGGAATAAGGAACCCCTCTACGGGACTGACCTATGGGCATGTCTGTAGAGCAGGTTCTTGACTGAAAATTGATGTCAGAGGCTCCATCCACTGTGGGCAGGTGGGCCTGGACTGCGTAAGAAAAGCAACTGAGCAATTCAAGGGAAGCAAGCCGGTAAACAGCTTTTGGCCACAGCATTTATCACGGCAACAGACAGCAAGCTAGAACACATGCATTTGGCATGTTTTGTCCACTCTAGGTCCTTCTTTATGCCTGGATGTCTTTTCTTCTAATCCCCTTATTATTGTTGTTTTCCTCTAACCTATTAACATAGCCAAGCCTCCCTTATCCCTACACACTTTTTGTCCTTCACTTGGATTCCTTTAGGGGAATCTTATTCCATTTTTATGTCTTATTCCAGCATGTGTGTGGTCCAGGGACAGCTTACAGGTGTCATTTCCCTCCTTCCGCTGGATGGGTCCTAGGAACTGAACTCATGTTATCAGCCTTGACAGCCGGTGCCTTTAGCCACTGAGCCATCCTGCCTTTATTCCTTTTTTGTTACTAAGTATTCTAAACTTTATAAATTCCTGCAGTCTTGGTTTGAATTCTTGCTATGTTGTGTTTGTGTTAGTATCAGGCACACAAACATACATTTATATAAAGAGAGAATGTGTGTGTGTGCTATGAGTTTTTAGTTATGTAATTGATTAAATTTGCTTATTCATTTTGGTACTGAGGGTTGAACCAAGGCCTCAGAAATGCCAAGCAAGTGCATTACCCCTAAACAACATTCCACGTTCCTTTTGTTATATCTCGTTTTGCGCAAGATCATTGGTGCCAACCTGTGATCCTCCTGCCTCAGTCTCCTAAGAAGATGAGTTACGGGGGTACACCACCAGACCAGTTTGTTCTATGGATTCATGTCAGAGTCTCCAGAATGTTGATTTCTATAGGTCATAAGTCATTTGATAAAGAATACATCAATCATTTATAAGTGAACAGATACAATACAATGCTGCTTTGCAGGCAGGCGTCTGTTGCCAAGGAGGTAAAATCGCAAATGTAAACGCACTCAGAGGTGTCAGGTGGTGATGATGAGCTCTTAGTTACAAGCCAGGATTTTTCTTACATTTTTTTAAGTTTTTTTTTTTGAGACAGTGTCTCCTGTGGACTAGGCTGGCCTTAAACTCCTGCTCCTTCTGTTTCTATTTCCCAGTGCTGGGATCAACAGGCTGGTGCCACCATGTCCAGATAAGAGCTAGGATATTCCTGATGTCTACAGCAGTGATTCTGCTCGTTTGAGGCTGTATCCGAGTCTTGGGCAATCCTTTCAGCAACAGGCATAAATGTTAGTGTGAGAAACAGGGTGGAAAGGTGGAAGGTGCCATGAAAACACTCCTTTCCTCATTATTTAATTTCAGTCTTCCTCCATAAATACATTTAGGGTTCTAGAACTTTCTGGTAGCAGTGGTATTGGCTTCTGCTCAGTATATATGCTTACCTCTCTACTTATATTCTAAAAGAGTAACCTTTAACTCCCATCCTGCAATAAACTAACTGCCTTCCTGATGTTTTTTGTTTGTTTTGAGACATGGTCTCACTATATATAGAGAGCTTTGGTTAGGATGAACTCACTATGTAGACATGGCTGACCTTAAACTCACAGAGACCTCCCTGAAGATGCCTCCGAAGTACTGGAATCAAAGGTGTGAGCCATCATGCCTGGTGATCTAATCCTTGAAGTTAGAGAATTTGCACAGAAAATGACTCTAAGCATTTGGTTTGAAGAACTAAGGAATCAAATTTAAGACAAACCAAAAATTAGGAAAAGTTCTAAAAATAATTTTATATATTTTAAAAAAAAGTCTGGCCATGCATGATGTCTCAAGGTCAGCCTGCTCTATATAGTAATCTCCAGGACACCCTGCCTCAAAATAAAACCAAACAAAAACCGAACAAAAACCTCCCTCACAAACAGCAACAACAAACCCACAAACTATGACCAAGCATAGTAGTGCGTTCTCTGCACTCGGAGAAGCTGGGCAGGCAGATCATGAGTTTGAAGTTAACCTAGCCTACAAAGGTCCTGCCTCCACCAAGGGCTGGGCCTATGAGATGGCTCCGTAGGTAAAGGTGTTTGCTATGCAAGTCTGGTAACCTGAGTTCAATGCCTGAAGCCCACATAAAATTGGAAGAAGAGACCTTGGACCTCTACAGTATACTGTGGCGTCCACACACAACAATATTATTAATAGTACAATAGTTTCTTTTTCATTTTTATTTATATTTTGATTTTTTCAAGACGGGGTTTCTCTGTAACCCTGGCTGTCCTGGAACTCACCCTGTAGAGCGGGCTGACCTCAAACTCAGGGATCTGTCTGCCCCTGACTCCTGAAAGCTGGGATTAAAGGTGTGCAACACTGCCTGACATACAATAATTTCTTAATCAAAATAAAAAGGGCTTGGGATGAGATTCAGTGCAGAGCACATGCATAACATACTGAGGGCCCCAAGTTTAACCCCCAGCACTACAAAAAAGGTACAAAAATTAAATGTAAAAATCACTTAGCACTTTGCCAGTACTAACTTTAAGAACAATGATGTCACAATGACTCAAATGAAAGGTATTTTGAACATCTTGTATTATTATCCTCATTTTGTAGAATAGTATAGTAAAGTACATTGGGCTGTGGAGTTGGCTTGTCTAGCATACCCAAAGCCTGGGGTTTGGTTCTCAGCACTGCATACACCATACTTGTTGACACATCCCTGTAATCCCAGCAATTGGGAGGCAGAGGCAGGCGGATCTCTGTGAGTTCGAGGCCA
>LOJH01003653.1:12212-23440 GCA_001685095.1 Ellobius talpinus | reverse complement strand
TGTGAGTTCGAGGCCAGCCTGGTCTACAGAGTGAGTTCCAGGACAGACAGGGCTGATACATCAAGAAATCAGAAGATTCCTTCTCTCTGGGTACTTTCTTCCCCAGGAGAGCTCCAGCCAGAAGAACCATGTTCTTTGGTTCCAAGGAAAAATGGGTAACAACCACAAAGAGCTAGCTGCCTTTTGGGGTTCTAATAACTTTTGATAGCAGCAGGATGTGCCATAGCCAGAAAGAACATTATCTACAAAAGTTGTAGGGCTAACTGATTCTTCTCCAGAGGCTACCAGTGAGTGCTGTAAAGCTGAGGCATACCTCTGCCATAGAACACTTGCTCAGCATGTTCGAGGCTCTGAGTTCACTCCCTAACACTGGAAAAGTAAGGTCTATAAGGGGAGTGCTTACTTTGGCTGGGAGGCGGGAACTGCTGACCATTAGGTGATCATATCTGGGAAATTCAAAAATAGAGAAGAGTTTCATTTCCCCTCTATGCTTGGGGTAAGTTCTGTTTTATCAAACAAGAGTAGTCTCCTGTATTTGCCAGCTCTCTCTGTAGTAGTTAAGGATGATATCATGCTGGAGAAACCACAGGCTGCTGCAAAAGTTCACATACTTGGACTGTAGGACAGGGTTAAGGTTTCCATCATTGTAGGAGACTAAACTCCATCACCTATGGAATGGAGGCAGATTCCAGATTCATGGTTTTTTGTTTTTGTTTTCTGACACAGGGTTTCTCTGCAACTTTGGAGTCTGTCTTGGAACTAGCTCTTGTAGAACAGTCTGGCCTCAGACTCACAGAGATACACCTGCCTCTGCCTCCCCAGTGCTGGAATTAAAGGTGTGTACCACCACCGCCTGGCTCAGACTCATGTTTTGTATTTTGACACAATGTCTGGATTAGAATTGGCTGTGTAAACTAGGCTGACTTCAAACTTGCAGCTATTCTCTTGCCTCACCCTCCTAAACCAGGATTTCATAAGTTTTTATACATTAATTCTAATAGAACATTATTGTAAAAAATGTTTGTTTTAAATGAAATGAATTTCATTTATTCAAACAGCCAGGCGGTGGTGGCACATGCCTTTAAACCCAGCATTTGGGAGGCAGAGGCAGGCGGATCTCTGTGAGTTCCAGGTCAGCCAGAGTTGTTACACAGAGAAACCCTATCGGGAAAAAAAATTATTCAAACAGATGTGAAAACCCCTCAGTAAACTCTGGCATTACAGTCACGGGGCATACTGAGTAGCACAGTGAAACAGGGATAAGCAAGGAGAGCAAAAAATAAAATTCATCACACTAGCAGATCAGAAGAGTGAAAATCCAAGTCAGGCAGGTGGCACAGGCCTTTAATCCCAGCACTCAGGAGGCTGAGGCAGGCAGATCTCTGAGTTCGAGGAAAGCCTCGAGTAACTCTACAAAGCAAGTACCAGGACAGCCAGGGTTACATAGAGAGACCAGTCTCCGGGAAAGAAAGAAAAGTGATGAGTGAAAATCCAAGCCAGTCCCTAGAAAGTATTCTGCCTGTAATTCCAGTGTTTGGGGACCGAGACAAGAGGATCACAAATTCAAGGCTGGCCTAGGCTACCTAGAATACATTGGGGCCCTGCCTCAAAANAAAAACAGGGAGGGGGATTAAAACTCCAGGATGGATCATTTGGGGTTTGTAAGAAAACAGAGACAATGAAGACATAATAAAGCTTTAATCTATTATATCAAGCAAGACTACGTAAAACTTTGCTTACATTTTACTCACATCTGGTCTCCCCTCTTCGTGCTATTTCCACGACTACTTAAGACGCAGCTAATAAGCAATTCAAAGACAAGAGGTATAGCCACTTAAAACAGACCAAGAAGTTGGGTAAGGTACAGTGACACACACCTGTAATTCGCCTGCTTGGATGGATGCTGGAGTAGCAAGTCTCCGAGTTTAAGGCTAGCCTGAGCAACTTGGCCGAAGCCTCTGTTCAGTCCCGCGCACAGGAGGAAGAGGAGAACCTTCCTGCGCAGGCATAAAGTGTAGTGGGAGTTAGGACAGAGGTCACATGTGGAGGTCAGACGACAACCTTAGAGATCGCTGGTCTTCACCTTCCACCTGTTGGGAGGGGTCTTTTCACTGCTGCCTAAGCCAGACTAGCCTCTCATCTCACCGCAAAACCGTGGAATCCCAGATGGGTGCTACCACGCCTGCCTTTACGTGGACCCTGGAGACCACAGCCTCGCATTTGCATAGCAAGCTCATCACCCACTGACCCTCATTACCCACCTCCCCAGCCCCAGGAGGAGGGGTTTTCATTAGGAATAAATGGTCTGTTCATCTGACTGGAACCCCAACAGTCAACCAAGAAATGTATTACTGTTATTAATGAAGGCTCAAAGAGGTTTCACTACAAGATGGTTTTCCTGTATCGGAGCAGTCACCTTTTGGAAAGCCGAAAGAAGAACGGTGCCTTCAAAAGGAGCCCAGACCGAGGCGTTGGCGCGTCTCTTTCTGTGCTGGGTACACCTGCCCTGAACCCCGTGAACTTCCTGCTGCCTGAACCCTTCCGTCTCATCTCATCCTGTTCTGTGAGGACTGCCACCTAGTCTCGGCCCCGCGGTGACGCAGAACTGTGCAGCATTTCCCGCCAGACTGCTGTCCTGCGTCAGACCGCATTGCCTCGCTTCCCCGGCAGATCCTCCAGGCTGAATTCAGCTCGGTGGACGGCAGGAGAGGGCGGTGCCTCTGCTAGAGACAATTCCCAAACACTTCTCCACTCCCCTCTCCTTTTCCCGCCAAAGAACTAAAAGGCTCCCCCAAGCCTAGAGGACAACGGCACAAGATTAAGGGAAAATTGAGGAGCCCAGGTCCGGGTGTAATAGCTGAGAAGAAAATTGTCCAGCTGCCCGATGCCCAAGCTGCCTTGCTGGAGGAACAGGAAGCAAGTTCTTTCGGGAAAGGAATTTTAGGGTTTGCTGTTTTTCAGCGTCGTTACGTGTTTCTTTTCCTTTATTTTGTTGTTTATTATTATTTTGTTGTTTATTTATTGAGACAGAGTCAGGTTGTGTAGCACTGGCTGTCCTGGGACTCACAAAATTCCACCTGCCTCTGCCTCCTGAGTGCGAGAATTAAAAGCACTTTTCAAGGGGTAACACAAAGTTCCGGGGCAGGCTGGAAAACTATTCATATAAAACCGACAAAAGACCTGAGAACAAACTCCACCACGTGATATCATGGCACACCTATCAAAATAAAATACTAAATAGAGATGGCACCCAACCCTAGCACGAATGCCACCTACTATAAACTCAAACACTGCTAAGACTATACGGTGGTTCTGGACTGGGCATTTTCGTTTGTTCTGATTATTGTTTGTTTTGTGTCAGGCTCTCTATTTCAGGCTGACTTCAGACTCCCTTTGTAGAGGAGGATGACCTTGAACTCCTGATCCTCCTGTCTCTACCTTTAGGCTTGTGCCACCTCGCCAGTTTATAGGTGCTGGAGATCCAACACTTGGCTTCCTGTATGTGCTACCAATTGAACTGTATCCTCAGGGTGGTTTTATATATAACTAAAAATGTTCTCTAGCGGGGGCTGGAGAGATGGCTCAGTGGTTAATTAAGAACACTGACTGCTCTTCCAGAGGGCCACAGGTTCAATTCCCAACACCCACATGGCAGCACACAACTGTCTATAACTCCAAGATCTGACACCTTCACACATATACACATACAGGCAAAACACTGATGCACACAAAATAAAATAAATTATTTTTTAAAAATATTCTCTAGTAATTTTACTTCTGGGTCCTTACAAAAGAGAGATTTTAAAATATCTGATTCTGAGCAAAAACCCATGTATGAGAGTGTTCATAGCTTTGTTCTCAATTCCTCTCCTAGTTGGCTTCAGCTGAGAGCTATCTGAAGGAACCTCAATTGTTGGCATTGCCCAATCAGACTAGCCTGTGGGCACGCTGGTGAGGCATTTTCTCAATTGCTAATTAATGTAGAAGGGCTCAGCCCACCGTGGGTAATACCATGCCTAGGCAGTGGGCCTGGGATGTATAAGAAAGCTATCTGAGCAAGAGAAATAAGGGAAAGTGGGAGAAGCCCTGACTTCTCCCAGTGATGGATTATAACCTGGAAGCACAGGTCAAATGAACCCTTTCCTCCCCCAACAGAAAGGCAAGCTACAACAAGTGCCCAGCAGAGAAATAATTCATATGTGAAACATTAAAACAGACTGTGGTGCATGTATATCATGAAATAATATTTAGCAATAAAAAGGAACAAACTTATCTATACAACAACCTGGAAGAACTTTAAGTGCTCTTAATTTATGTTAAGAAAACCTTTGGAAAGTTTACATACTGTGTGATCCTATTAGTATAACAATCTTAAAATAGCAAAACTAAGGAGATGAAGAGCAGTTTGGTGGCTTCCAGGATTTGCTGGGAGGCAGAGAGGCAAATGCAGGCCTGTGGCGCTTGGATCCACGTTTCTGCTAAAGCTGTGCAATTTTTTTAGAATTTTGCGTACTTTTATTTTATGTGCATTGGTGTTTTGCCCGCATGTATGTCTGTGTGAGGGTGCTAGATTCCCTGGACCTGGAGTTACAGACAGTTGTGAGCTTCCATGTAGGTGCTGGGAATTGAACCTAGGTCCTCTGGAAGAGCAACCAATGCCCTTAACCTCTGGGCCATCTCTCCAGCCCTGTTGTGTATTTTATGCACACGACACACTGATGCTTTTTAAAACTGCATAACTGTATGGAGTGTATTCATGTCTATTTGCTGAGTTTTATATTGTATCATACATAGATGCAAGTTCTTATCGTTGGGGGTACCTGGGTGAAGGGTACGTAGCTCTGCTCTGAACAATTGACGTCGACAATCATGTCAAAATAAAAAGTTACAATAGGGCCAGGGACATGGCTTAATTTTAGAGTTCTTGCCTAGAACGTGTGTGGCTCTGGTTGGATCCTAATGCGACTAAAACAAAGTTTATGTTGTAGAAGCTGAAAACAATGAACTTGGCTGATGTGTGGGGAGATGGACCTGAGTTCATATCCCTTGAGAGCTTAAGGCAGATGGATCAGGAGTTCAGGATCATTCTTGGCTATGTGTCAAGTTTGAGGACTACATAAGACCCTGGACTACTTGAGTCTCAAAACAGCAAGCAAGACCCTTTTAGAGTCCCGACTACAATGAGTCCAAAGAACAGTAGAGAAAACAATGAGAGCAAGCACAAAGAAATTGTGGAGAGACATTAGATTTATTGTTTGTCTGGGGTGAAAACTTTGAGTTTTTTATCTTTGTCATTTTTATTACCTGCATTTGTGTGCATGCAATGGTCATGCTACGACACACATGTGGAGGTCAGAGGACAATTTGCAAGAATCAGTTCTCTCCTCCCTTCATATGGGTCCTGAGGTTTGAACTTGACAGCCAGAGCCTTTACCCTCTGAGCCATCTCTCTGCTTCCCCTGCCTTCCCACCACCTGCTCCCTTTTAAGGTCCCACTGCTTAGGTTGGCCCAAGTCTGGCTGCAAACTCGCGATCGTCCCTCCGGAGCTTGCCAAGTGCTCGCACGGCAAGCATGTGTCACCACACTGGGCTGAGGGGTGTCCGTTCTCAAGTAGAGACCGTCTTGAACACCCCGCCCTCCTTGCCAATGAATTAGTGAGCTAAAATCTGAGCCAGAGCCTAGCGTGTCTTCTCTTCCCCGACGAGTAAAGGAACTCTGTTTCCCTTAAAAAGGAGGAGAGGAAATAGATGAGTCAGCGCAACAAAAGAGGAGGACCAGAAATGACACCGGGGTTAAAAACAAAAGAGGCAGCACTGTGAAGCAGAAGGGGACTGTGACTCACTGGTCATGCCACTCAACCACCAGGGCACTATTTGAGGAAAATCGTTTACAACTCTGTGTCTGTCTCATTTCCATAGAAGTTTCATTATTGTATTATAAATAACACTGCATAAGGCAGATTATTGGGACTTAAAGTCTGCTGCTAGGTCAGGAGTGACTGCACGTGCCTATAGTCCTGGCACACAGGAGACAGAGGCTGAGGAGCATGGTCTGAGACCAGCCTGGGCACTTGAGTCCAGATAGAAGAAGATTTTAAGAAGTATGATTAGGAGAAATATGTGTTAGGGAACACATTTAGTTCAGTGGTTCTCAACCTGTGGGTCACGACCCTTTCACACCTGAAAACACAGGTATTTATGTTATGATTCACAACGGTAGCATAACTACAGTTGCGAAGTAGCAATGAAAATAATTTATGGTTGAGGGTCACCACAACATGAGGAACTGTACTGAAGGGCCGCAGCATTAGGAAGGTTGAGAACCACGGCCTCAGTTAGTGCCTAAGCGTGATGTGATGGGTAGAAATAGAATAGAATGATGGATCTAAGTAGAGAGGCTAATACATGCGTCTTTTGGCAATGGGAATTGCATGCAGCTCAGGCTTTCCATTTACTATTTGTTACTTAGCTTTACAAACTTTCTAAGTTGTGGGGATGGAGCACTGGCTGCTCCTGCAGAGGACCGGTTTCAGTTTCCCACACCTACATATGGCTTACAACCTTTTAGAAATCTAGCTCCAAGCTGGGAGGTGGTGGTGCATGCCTTTAATCCCAGCACTCAGAAGGCAGAGGCAGGCAAATCTCTGTGAGTTCGAGGCCAGCCTTGTCTACAAAATAAGTTCCAGGACAGCCAGAGCTGTTATACAGAAAAACCCTGTTTCAAAAAACCAAACCAAACAAACAACAACAAGAAAATACTTCACTGGGTGACGGTCTTAGTTACTTTTCTATTGCTGTCACAAAACACCATGACCTAAGCAACTCGTTAAAGAAAGCATTTACTTTGGGAGCTCTGCTTCCAGAGAGTTAGAGTCCCCAAGACTACCATGGTGGGGAGCATGGCGGCAGGCAGGTAGACATGATGCTGGCACAGTAGCTGAGAGTTCACAATTAATCAAGAAGCATGAGGCTGGGAGAGAAACTGGGAATGACTTGAGCTTTTGAATCCTTAGAGCCCACTCCCAGTGACACACCTCTTTCAACAAGACCACACCTTCTAATCCTTCCTGAACCGTTCCACCGACTGGGTACCAAGCATTCAAACACATGAGCCTGTGAGGGCCATCCTCATTCAAACCACACAGTGCGCCCTCCCCTACTAATACTCCAGCCATTATGTCACCTCCACTCTACTCGAGGTCACACAAACACAACCGAGCATCATTTTGCTTTTTCCTTTACAGTTCTAAGGATGACACTGGCAATTTCCCATACAACTCAAGTCTACGCCTCTGATAAATTATGGTTCCAAGTCAGACTGGGTGGTACACACCTTTAATCTCAGCAGTCAGGAAGAAACAGAGGCAGGCAGATCTCTGTGAGTTCAAGGCCAGCCTCATCTACAGAGTGAGTTCCAGGGGGAAAAAAAAGAAGAAAGGAAGAAATAAAGAAAAAAATTATGGGTCCAGTAAATTAACTTGATCATAACTCTATAAAGTTCAGGCCAGGTATGGTGGCCCATGTTTGTAATCCCAACTTGACTCAGCAGTTTGAGACAGGAGGATCACCACAAGTTTGAGGCCATTCTGGGTTATAGTATAAGATCTTATTCCTAAATTAATTAACTATTAAAATAAATTCCAGATGACCCTAACTATTGATAATAAACTCTTAACTATCTTCTAGCTATCTGCTTATGTTTATTTAATTTAAATGGGACCAATTTATTGATGCAGCTAATTGTTTACTTTAAGGAAAAAGTTTATTGTTACCTTCAAGAGGCAGTCCCAGCCATAGTGGCTGGTCCCTTTCTTTCAAGCAGTGTTTAGAAATACAGATAACATGTGTTCTTTTCTTTTTCTTTTCATGGTCCTGTGGATCAAACCCTGGGCATTGCATGTGCTAGGCAAGTCTTCTGCCACTGAACTCCATCCCCAGCCCCGCAATTAACCTGGTAACAGAGGAGTCATTCCCAGCCTCATCCTGTGATTTTTATATGTCAAAACTCAAGGTGACACTGGACAAGCAGAGGCATCTCTGTAACTCTGGTCTACATAGTGAGTCAGGTCAGCCAGGGATATATATAGTGAGACCCTGTTTAAATACATTCTGAGGCAGGCAGTGACAACGGCCCTCTCTGAAACAACTTACACAGTTGCATTCCTTATTGAATAGACATATATTCTGAACAAACCAGCGCTTTTGTTTGTTCCAGATGGATCTTCACTGTGTTAGCCTGCAGCTTGCTTGCTGCACAGACCAGCGTGCTGGCTAGTTTTATGTCAACCTGTCAGAAGCTAAAATGGCCTGAGAGGAGCGAACCCATCAAATTTAGATGTAGGCGGTCATTTTCTTAATCAGTGATAGATGGCGTGGGTGTAGACACCCCTGAACTGTTGGTTGTGGGTTCTGTAAGAAAGCAGGTTGAACAAGCCAGTAAACAGCACCCCTCCATGACACCCTCCTTCTGCACCAGCTCCGCCTCCAGGTTCCCGAAGGTTTGAGTGCCTGCCTCAGTTTCCTTCGATGCACCATGATTCAGGATATTAAGTCAAATAAACCCCTTCCTTTCCAAGTTGTTTTTCGCCAGGGGGTTTCATCACAGCAATAGTTAACTCCAACTAAGACAACTAGGCTGGCCTCAAACTTGAGGCAATACTATCCTTGCCTCCAGAATTCTGGGATCACAGGCCTACACCAGCACACCCGGTGCGAAGGGACGGACACTTAGGAAAATAATGATGCTGCTTTTCTCATTTCCTTTATAAGAATTCATAGGGTCACGAATCAGGGAGTAACACCCTCTTGGTGAAGCCAGAGGAGCATGGACAGAAGCCCGGGCTTGTCGCCCTGCTTTCTTGGTAGTAGGGTTAATGCATCTATAAAGCAAGGCTTAATAGAAGCTTGCCGGAGAAATGACTGTTTCATAGCTCAGACACATGCCCTGTGCTCTGGGAAGATTTGTGTTCCTAACATACTCTTGGGAGTCATAGGAATTAATTCTCATCAGCCCTGCCATTGTCTTCACGCACTCCTAGGACAGCGCTCTGTAAACGCCTCTGGCAGCATCTGTCACTTCATATTTGCCTTGTGTATTTCCTTGGTGGCTTCTCTCATTAGACCGCTAGATCCTCAAGGACAAATATGTGAAAAGCAGTAAGCCTCCATAGGTGTATACTATTCTTTACTATTTTTTATTGCACTTTAACTAACTTACCATGAGGGAGGCAAGTGCCACGTGCACCCGTGGAGGTCAGAGGAAAACGTGTAGGATTCAGTCCTTTTCTCCCACTGTCCCAGGGATCAAACCCAGGCTATGGGGTTAGGCGACAAAGCACCTTTGCCTGCTGAGCCGTCTCACTGGCCCCCCAAATACTGAGTAGTGAATTTTTAATATTCCAGCTCTACTCTGAACATGTCCACTAGTAAAGCTTCACGTATCTTTCTTAGCGAGTATTCACGTGTCTGTGCACACGTGTGCAGGTGCCCTCAGGAGAGGGTGTTGGATGCCCTGGAGCTGGAGTCGCAGGTGGTTGTAAACCACCTCTTGTGGGTGTAAGGGACCAAAACCTCACCCTCTGCAAGAGCAAGTGCTCTTCACTGCCGAGTGCCTCTCCAGCACGGCTTCACATGTTTCTAAGGAATTCTATCTTAATTTAGAAGCTGTCAAGGTTATTTTCAACTCCTTTGTGTTTTCCTGTGGTTTATGCCATGATTGTTATTTAAATTTTCTTATTTCGTCCTAAATCTATAAGAGAGTGTATTAACAGGAAACTGATTCATATGTCAAGAGGGCAGATCACAGAATTTAATCACCCATGAACTATTACTCAGAGGTGGTGTGAACCTGAATATCTGTGCAGGCTTTTACCAAGCTGGGATGAAAGACATTAAGAGGATTGTGTCATCGTCAACAGTGAAGTCATGATCTGCAGGCATGGATTTAAAATACGTTGACAATGCCATTTCAAGTGTTCTGAGAAGATCGCTCTCAACAAAATCAGAAATCAGTTACATTCTTCAAAAATATTTGTATTATCATTTTATGCATGTGTGTGTTTTGCCTGCATATATGTCTGCACAGCACATGACTCACAACCACCTGTGCCCACAGAGGCCAGAGGAAGGCGCGGGATCATCAGGAGCTGGAGTTACAGACAGTTGTGAGCCACCATGTAGGGGTTGGGAATTGAACCCAGGTCCTCTGGAAGAACAGCCAGTGCTCTTAACTACTGAGCCATCGCTCCTGCCCCAGGAATTACTTAGATTTTACTAATTACACTAATTATTTCCAGCAAAATATACTGCTGGTTAATTGACCTTAACTACATTTTAGAAAGTTTTTTGTTTTGTTTTACTATTGAGATTATTGATTAGTTCCCAATATATTTTGTCTCTAAATCATGACTGTTATTTCATGGTGAAACCACGTTTTTGAGTGATGTGCTGGTACACACATGTAATCCAAGTGTTTGGAAACCATGGATTGGAGGCCAGTTTGGGTAGCATCACAAAGTCCTGCCTCGAAATAGAAATTTAAGCAAAACCACACAGCTCCTGTCTGGGCTTGGTCTTGGTGCACCTCTGTAATCCTAATGTCTGAAGGGTAGAGGCTGGAGAATCAGAAATTCCAGGACATCCTTGGCTACTGGGCTACTTGAGACCACGTTTCAGACGCACATGGAGAGAGGCAGGGAGAGGGAGAGAGAGAAGAAGGGAGGGGGGAGTTGAATTCTGGAGCTGAAGTTCAGTCTGTAGAATGCAAGAGGCCTTGGGTTCAGTCTCTAGCACCTCATAAACCAGGATGTAGTGACACATGCCTGTAATTCCAGCATTCAGAGAATGGGGAAGCAGAAGGGTCAGAAGATCAAGATTACATTCTTGAGGAAACCTTGAGCTACACATGATGCACAATTAATAAACACTCAGGGAGAAATTGGGGTTCAACCTGAAGATCCGAAAAGTAAAACAGCCAGCCACTGGCTTTTACCTCTACCTCAGTCCAAAAGGGCGATCCTGTCTCCAGGAATCTCAGAAAGAGACCCTATCTGAGAGCTGTCTCCTCCTGTTTCATAATCTTCTCTAGGGCTGGGATTAAAGGCATGGACCACTGGAATTAAAGGCATGCACTGCCCCGTTTCTATGGCAAACTAGTGTGGCTACTGGGATTAAGTGTGTGTGTTACCACTGCCTGGTCTGTAAGGCTGACCAGGGGGATTGTTTTACTC
>LOJH01003652.1:0-38345 GCA_001685095.1 Ellobius talpinus | reverse complement strand
TTTTAATAACAATAAAAAAGTGTCTGAAATAAAAAAGAAAGAAAAAAAATAAAACTTATATATGCTAAAAAAAATTAATCTTTTAAAAAAGTTTTTTTTAAAAAAAGACAGGAGCACTTCAATGTCCCTTCCAGAGAAAGTCATTAGCTATGAGATTAACTCTGTATCTCTACAGGAGAAGACAAGAATATAAAAATAAAAACAGGTGATAGCACAATCCTAAGGAAAATAGTTTACAACAGTAAACTATAAAGAAAACCAAACAGGTGAAAAGTCTGATAAAAAATGGAAATTAATTATTGCAGATAAACTCAGTGACATCTAAGTAAAGATGAGTGGTTAAGAGAAACTAGGAAGACAGTAGAAGTTATTAATAAGAAATTCACAAAGACAATGATCAAGAAAAACAAGCAAATATATCAAAATGAAGAGCTTAAAAGGGCAAAAAATATCCATGGAACACCTCAGTAAAGGACAGATCTATAGGAAGAAAGCATATTCGGCTTGAAGACATATCCTTTGAAATATTTCATTCATAGAGAAAACTAGAATAGAGCATTCAGGACCTTTGGGACATCCTTAGGTGTAAAACACCTGCATCACTGGGATGCATGGAAGCAAGGAGAGCAAGGTTAAGTGCACTTTAAGATGATGACCAAGCCTTCTCCACAGGGCCTTTGGGGAACAGTTAACATAGCATAGAATCATAAGTCATTAAATACTACAAAAATCTAATCATATAAAAATGGTCATCTTCCATGATAAATTTGGTCTTATTGAAAGACTGAAAGTATGGTTCAACATATTCAAGCCAATAGCATATAGAATAGAAGGGCAAAAATTATATGATAATTAAATTAGATACAGAAGTATATTTAGTAAAATTTAAGATTGAATCATGATAAAAAGTCCTGATCAATTCATCACGAAAGGACAACAGCTAAACATACATAACAAAATCACACCTATCAACACATTACATTGGAAAAATATGAAGGCATTTTTCTAAGATAAATCTGTCCATTCTTACTGGACACGCTGAACACAGTATTGGATATTTTATTCAGAAAAAATACACAAAACAATGAGATAAAAGACATGAAAGAAGGAGGAAGGAAAGACAAGATATCCCATTTTGTGTGTGATGTAATTCTAAATGCAGAAAAATCCTAAAACTCCAAAGGAATATGAGAAATGGAAATTTGGTAATGCTACAGAACATAAAATCAACATGCAAAAATTTGTAGGTTTTCTGAAAAATAAATCATGGCAACAATCTCAACTAACATTACCCAAAGAAAATAAAAAAGAGAATTCATAGGAATAAACATAACTGAAAAAGTAAATGGCTCTATAAGAACAATTATAAAACACAGGTGAATGGATAGGTTTCTAGATACACATGAACCCCCAAAGTTAAACCAAAGAATAAAGTGCTTGAACATATCCATATCAAACACTAAAACTAAAGTATTATTAAATATATTCTCAACTGAATGAAAAGCACAGAGATCTTGAAAGATTCTTTGTGAAATCCTACTACACCTTTAGACAGAAACCAACACCAGTGCCATTTAAATTACCCATAGAACAGAAATGGAGGAATGCTACCAGCCCCTAGAAACAACATCCCTCTAACTCAAAAACTGGATAAGAACACAATAGAAAAAGGAAACTACAAATGAATTTTCTTCATAATCAGAGATTAAAAAATATTTTAATAAAATACAAAAATTCATCAACACATTAAGGAAACTATAGGCAATGGCTAATTTGACTTCATGCCAAGAGTGCAGGATAGTTCAAATTATCCATTTATAAATTAAATGTAGCAAAATTCATAATACAACCAACTATTAGAATTAAATCATCTTAATAGATACATGATTCTTTGGTCGCAGTTGTCTCCAGGTTCTGGCTACTACGAATAATGCTGCTATAAACATAGTTGAACAAGTGTCCCCTCTACATGTGGGCAACAATTGTGTAGCTTGGTCTGTTTGTGGGGCTCCTGGCAGTGGGACCAGGATCAATCTCTGGTGCAAGAGCTGGCTTTTTGGAATATAGAGCAGGATGTCTTGCTTAGCCATGATGTAGGGGGGAGGAGCTTGGTACTGCCTCAACTTAATGTGCCAGGCCTTGTTGACTCCCAATGGGAGATCTTATCCTTTCAGAGAAGTGAATGAGGGGTGGGTTGGTGAAAGGTGGGTTAGAGGGAAGGACAGGAGAGAGGGAGTTGTTGGTATGTAAAATGAATAAAAAAAATTTAAATTAAAAACAAATAAACAGACACATGAAAAGGGACTTTGGCAAAAAGAAAAAACAACATATTTTCATGATTAGAAGCTTTCAACAATCAGGAATAGGAAAATAATTCCTCAGCATAATAACACTATGCTAAATAAGAAAATTTTAAAACAATTCCTCTTAAATAAGAAATAAAACAAGGGTATCGGTTATCCTCAGTCTGATTCAGTGTGGTACAGGAATTAGCCTGAAGAACAAACACAAGAAAGAAAGAAAGAAAACACAAAAAAGTGAAAAATACAAATCCTTTCCATTTTCTCAAGATATGATCCTGTGTTTTAATGAACCTAAAATCTATATGAGAAAACCCTTAAATCTGATAATCACTTTTAACACAGTAACAATATAAAAATCAGAATAATAACATCAATATGTGTTTTATATACCAACAATAGACATGTTCAAAAATAAATCAGAAAAGTAATTTCATCCACAATAATCTAAAAATACCTAGGAATGAACCTAACCAAAGAGATGAAAGTCATCTACATTGAAAACTTTATAACATAGGACAATAAGTTGAAGACAACACTGTAGAACTATTAATTTGAAGAGGTCCATATTCAAAACACAATCAAGCAAGCCAATGCCACACCTATCAAAATCCAAATAAATTTTCCCAGAATATAAAAAAATAAAGTAAAACTTAAGCAGAAGCGTGTAACACTTTGAACAACTAAATCTTTACTCAGATAAAGATACAAGGCTCAATGACTCCTAATACCTGATTTCAAACAATACTGCAAAGCTACGGTAACGTAAACAGTGTACTATTGACACACACACCAATGGGATAATCCAAATATATTATATCACCATTTGACATTTAACAAAACTATGCTGGAACTGTATGATGAAGAAATAGGAGCATTTTAGCAAATGGTGCTTAGAAAACTGGACATGGATGGACATACAGAATAAAATAGATCTCTCTCTTTCACTTCACACAAAATTAACTCAAAATGGATTAAATACTCAAGACTCACAATTCTGAAATTTCTAGAAAAACAAAGTGAAAATACTTTGAGATATAAACATATGCAAGGAGTTACTAGATATGACTTCAATAGCTCTGGAAATAATATTAAGAACTGACATGTAGACTTCTGCAATTTGGCTCCCTGAGCAGCACCATGGCAGTCACCAAGAACAAGCGGCTGATGAAAGGCGGCAAGAAGGGAGCCAAGAAGAAAGTGGTTGATCCATTTTTGAAGAAAGATTGATATGATGTGAAAGCCCCGGGCATCTTCAATATTAGAAACATTGGAAAGACACTAGTCACGAGGACTCAAGGAACCAAAATTGCATCTGATGGCCTCAAGGGTTGTGTGTTTGAAGTGAGCTTTGCTGATCTCCAAAACGATGAAGTTGCATTTAGAAAATTCAAGTTAATCACTGAGGATGTTAAGGGCAAAAACTGTCTGACTAACTTCCACGGCATGGATCTTAACCCGGGACAAAATGTGTTCCATGCTCAAAAAGTGGCAGACCATGATTGAAGCTCACGTTGACGTCAAGACAACCAATGGTTATTTGTTCTGTCTCTTCTGTATTGGTTTCACTAAAAAAACGCAACAATCGGATCCACAGGACCTCATATGCACAGCACCAGCAGGTCTGCCAGATCCGGAAGAAGATGACGGAGATCATGACCTGAGAGATGCAGACAAATGACTTGAAGGAGGTGGTTAATAAATTGATTCCAGACAGCAATGGATTCCAGTCCATTTATCCTCTTCATGATGTCTTCGTTAGAAAAGTAAAAATGCTGAAGAAACCCAAGTTTGAATTGGAAAAACTCATGGAGCTCCATGGTGAAGGTGGTAGTTCTGGCAAAACTACTGGTGATGAGACAGGTGCTAAGGTTGAACGAGCTGATGGATATGAACCACCAGTCCAAGAATCTGTGTGAAATACAGATTTTTAATAGTGACAAATAAAGTCTTATTTGTGATTAAAAAAAAGAACTGACGTGTAGAGTTGCATGACATTTTAAAGTTCTACACAGCAAAGAAAGCAAGCAATTGAAGACACAACATATACAATGGAGCAAAGAAAACAGGAGAGTTAAGAGACAACATATACAATGGGAAAGTATCTTTGCCTGATATTTATTTGACAGTTATTCAAAATAATTTAGACATAAAACCATAAACAAAAGTTATTTTTGTCAGTCTTTGTATTGTCTTGAAACATTAGTTGATTTAATTTACATAATGGGTTATAAATTTACTGTAACCCGTGGCTTAAGGGTTTTAGACTGAATTGAGTCATTAAATGTTGATTCTGAACCCATAGTAAAGTAGAGTATCATGGCAGTCAGAATAACTATCACAGTCTACCTATAAAGAACTACAGCAGGAATCATGGGGGTAAAGGGGAAAGCAGGGGTCAGATAAAGTTTTTCAAGATATGACCCCAAATAACATACTTCTGCTAGGTATGCCCCATTTCTTAAAGCCCTAGGAACCCTAAACTAGGTCTGTAAAGCTGGGAACAACCCCACAATAGTTGAATCATAGGAAAAATACTTTATGTATTATATATTAATATATAATACTAAATATATTAACAAGGGGAGACCAACAAATGATAAAGTCTGAAGGAAAGAAAAGAACTAAGAGAAATAAAATCACAGCCTTCTAAAATTCTCCTGCAAAAGGCCGAGTAGAAGAGAGACAGTCTCTGTGTTTCTGTTCTTGATGTTTCAAGGTAGAGATGTAAGCATCCTAAATTCATAGCACGTTTCAATCTAAACAGAGATCTCTTTAAATATGAGTATCAGGAAGTGACCAGAATATACCAAGAGTAAATACTGGGAAGCATAGAGAATTACTCAACAGGAAGTCTAGTAGCTCAACTATATATAAATCAGGAAATTACCAAGCAATCTTGGAGCACTCACAGGGTGAAGTCGCACATCTAGGTATACATCCAAAGAGATGAAGTTGGCATGCTTGTGTCTACTGTGTCCCAAGAATTAAGAAATAGATGTAGCTTGGGTACTGAACAATAGATAGATGGGTGAGAACAATGTGGTATATGTACATAATAGATTCAATCACAAAGAATTTAATCCTATTGTTTGCATCAAAATTGGTGAAATTGATAGTATGGTAACTGAAATAAGCCAAACAGAATGGCAAGTTGCAGATGATTTTCTTCATATGCAGAAAGGGGAAAAATACACCTGAAAGTATGTTTACCACTTCAGGTGGTGGTATGAACCTGGGAGAGAGGGGCCTAAAATGAGGTGGAATAAAATCTCATGCAATAGCCAACTTTATTCAGAGCATCAGACGATTTATACTCTGAGGGTTAAGAAGACTGAAAGAGTAAGGGGTTCAATCACAAGGACATGGCATATCTGGCAAGTGCATGTTTCTTCATAGAGCATAAAAAGAGCAACAACTGAAATATGCTCACACCCATCTGCTCCACCTGGGAGCATGGAAACACATTTCAAAAGTGATTCTCTATCTGCAGAAACTGAGGTCACAAGTTTCTTGTTTTCTTAGGGTTTTCTCAAAAGCACTCAGAATTCTCACATACCCCCATTCTTGGATTGTGTTCTGACAAAAGTAGACTCATGATTATTGGGAATTATAAAGGGTATTGTATTTCAGGGAAAAGGAGTGACTAGATGTGCTCATTGCACATTGCATACGTGGAAATACCATGCCGACTCCCATTAACACATATTACTAATGTGCTAATAAAAAGTAACATTGAAAATGTATGAATTATACCTTTGGAAGTATCTCTGTGTCTTGTCCTGATGTGGTACTGTTGCCATGAGACTCTTATCTTCTGAGTTTTACTCATCTTTTCCCTCAAAACAATTCCTTTTAAGTCCTTCTTTCTCTAAAAAGTACAGCTACCCCTCCTTCTGCAGACATTAGAAAGCTTTCCATTTAGTTGCCAATTTCTAATAATTAAGAAAATATTCACAAAGAAGGTGGCTAGACCATGGACATTTGTCCATGTCAGAGTCCTGGAGTCCAGAAGTCAAAATTTAAGATATTACCAGCTGATGCCAGGGAAAGATCTGTCCCAGGCCTTGTTCCTACCTCTAGGAGCACTTTGATTTATGGCAATATAATTCTAATTTTCACATGGCCCTTTCCTTGTGTACTAGTCTGGTTTCCCCCCTTTTAAAAGAATGCAGGCCCATTAGGTTAAAGTCCATGCTACGGCATTGTCTTCAATCATCTGCCAATGCCTTACATTTAAATTGGTCTGCATTCACAAGTACCACGTGCCAGGACTTTATCATCACATGACCAGGAACAATAAGCAACCAAACTCCCTGAGCGATGATCAACACCCATAACCCAACAAACAACCAAAAACCGTTCATCCCACCTCTTGGGAATATGGGCATTGTGTTCTTAAAATGAATCCCTTGTCTGACAACTCAGCCTGAAACACCTGCAGCACTTTTACCTATTCAGATTGGGGGTACGCTTTAAATCCTAACTCAGATTATGAGCCATTCCTTCTTGGGAGGAATACAGACAACTTTCTCTGCATTTGACTCCTGATGGAGCTGTGCTGAGTTCTCCTAATATTGGATATGATCTGACTTGCTGGGTTTTAAGGTTCCCCCCAGATGTGTGGAAAAAGCAGTTTTTAACAGTCCTACTTCCCATCCCATGACCACAATTTGGGTGGCTGATCTGTTTTTTTCTTAATCTGTAAAGCTCTAAAGTGTATTTAGAGAAATTGAGATTTGAGAGCCTGCCATTTTGAGAACAAGACACCTATATTGAAATGTGTATTAACATAAGGATTCCACATGTTTCTTACTTCAATAAGAAAATATTGTTTCATTGCATCCTACTTAGTAAATGGAACATTAGTATTCACTGACAAGTAGGACTGGTAGGCATTTGGAGGTCAGGTTCTAGGCAGCAGAGATAACTCAAGCATCCCAGTTAGTCTTGTGTCTTTTTGTATTTAGTTTCTAATATGTTTTGATCCATTAAAAACCCAAGAGCATCTATGGTTAATTATTTCATCCCACTACCATTCAGATAGGATGCTGTATTCCTAGAAAGATGACATGGGAGACACTGCGGCAAAGACTATGAATTTTGTAACTTAAGAGAGTGCTAAAATAGGTCCTTTGTAGGTTATCTCCAAAGGCTGTGAGCTACGTCTGAGCTGAATACTGGATTACCAGCATTGTGGGGATAATAGAGGAGATCATATTCATTTTCCTCATGGCTCTTTTTGGTGCCTGGAAGAGACTTTCTCTTGGACCAACAGCCTCTAACACCTCTTCTGGAATCGATTCCAGTTGATGATGAGCTACATCTGGCCTGTGAAATGAAAATAGCAAAACCTTTGATTGAGTCCAAGTTAAGTGGATCTACATCATCTGCTCAGTCAACTTTTGCCAAGATGGATGATGCTGTGTCAGTGTTCCATAATTTCAGAGGTGGATTTCCCCGCTTTAAAAGCAAAGTGTTCTCCTTTATGTAAGCAATGAAAGAGGAAGAAAAGGAAACTCTGCTGTATGTGAAATGCAGTTGGCTCCTTTATATATTTGGAAACAAAACCCCAAAATAACCTTTGATGTGCCTTTTCTCTTTTCACTGGAACCTTGCCATCTCAGCCCTTACCAGGCTGCACAAGGGGCACTGGCTGAGGAGGCTCTGCAAAAGGGAGTTAGTTCTGTTCATCTTGGTATCTGAAGGGTCGAAACAGGAAGAATGGGAGGAAGGAGACATTTCCAGGAACTGCCAGTGTTCCCCAGTGTTTTAAGTCTAAGCTCACATTAGAAAATACTCACTCCAGGAGGAACACAAAAGGTCACACAAAGAAGGGTGAGAATCTTACCATTTTGTTTTATGAATTTGTCCAGTTTCCTCCATCTATACAATACACGTAGAAAGGGAAATAAGGGAAATGAGCTCAAAGTGGATGTTTTCAAAACTCGGGAAACCACCCGACTATGCAGGATTAGAGCCTACAGAGGAAATCGCAGCTACCATGACAATGGCTAAAGAACACTCCATGCCTATTTGTTACATGTGAGGAGAGATAGGTTTTTGTGTGTGTTGCTCATTTGCTTTGTTTTCATTGGTACTTTTTGTTTGTTTCGTTGGTTGGTTTGGTTTCGTTTGTTTTGTTTTTCAAGACAGGGTTTCTCTGTAGTTTTGAAGTTTATCCCAGAATTCCTGCTGTAGATCAGGCTGGCCTCGAACTCTGCCTGTCTCTGCCTCCCAAGTGCTGGAATTAAAGATGTGTGCCCACAATGGTCGGCCTCATTGTTACTGTTTTTGTAGTGCTGAGGACTGAATCCATGGCCTTTTTATCCTAGCCAAGCTGAGGACTAAGAAACGGGTTGAGGATTTTGATGCTAAAGTTTCTGGTTGACTGGACTCCATGCCGTGATTCCCTTAGAGCAGTGGTTCCCAACCATCCTAGTGTGGCGACCCCTTCATCCAGTCCCTCATGTTGTGGTGACCCTCAACCATAGAATTACTTTTGTCAATACTTCATAACTATAACTATGCTAGTTATGAGTCATAATGTAAATATACGTGTTTTCAATGGTCTTAGGCAACCCCTGTGAAAAGGTCATTCAACCCCCAAAGGTGTCATTATCCACAGGTTGAGAACCACTGTCTTACATTCTCTAAACTAAAGATGCAATAAGAACGTAGTTAGGCTAATTTTCAAGTCTTATATACTAAGTATAAGTCCATTTCTGGGGATTTTTTTTCTAAATTATTTTTATGATGTTGGGTATAGCAATATCAACTTCTCGCGCCAAGGTATTAGCAAGATTTTGACGTACTGTGATTTTAGGTACTTACACAGGTCTTTCATATGCTCTGTTGCCATCTTTCTTTCTTCTTCTTCCTCGGTAAATTTTACCACTAGAATACATGGGGCACTATAATACTCTTGTATCTTTCATCTGAGCATTACCTTAACTGAGAGCTTTCATTTCCAGTCCTTAGCCCCTCACTATACTACAAAGAATCAACAACAGAAGTACATGGCAGAAGTCAATGAATTGAGCAGCAAAAAATACCAGCTATTACGCTACAAGCTGATTTTAAAAAGGAAGGGCTTAGAAATGAAAGAGAAAGCTTTAAAATATGTGAGTTTTATATACAGAAATTTTGTGGTAATTTCATTTATAAATTATACACATCTCTTTTAAAACTAATGATTATGTTGAAAAACTGAATAGCCATAAAAACCATAATAGCAATGCAGAAAATACCCTCTCCACAGGAGGGTAAATCTCAAGTATTCTTAGAATTCAGAGAAAATGTTCAAAGAGTTTAATAAAGGTTAGTATTTTCCATTATTTTAATTTTTAATTGTTTTTATTTAAAATTATTTGTTTATTAAATTGTTCATATTAAAACTGGAAGTTTTGGAGCTGGAGAAATAGCTCAGTGGTTAAGAGCACTAGATGCTCTTCCAGAGGACCTGGGCTCAATACCCAGAACTCACATGGCAGCTCACAACTGTCTGTAACCCCGGTTCCAGGATTTCCAGCACCCACACAAACAGACATACATGTAGGCAAAAGACCATTGCACATGAAAAATAATTATTTTAAAAAAACTGAAGAATTTTATTCCTTATTTTATTTCATTCCATAATTTCATAGATGAGTATAATGCATTTTAGTCATTGTTTTAGTGTTTGTAGCCTCATCACAAGCTTCTTGTCTCAGCCTCCTGACTGCTCAGCTGAGGTTACAAGGTCTTCCAAGTCCTGCCTGTTGCTCTCATGGATCTATGAGCATAGGGACTTTTCTTCCTTCCTTCCTCCCTCCCTCCCTCCCTTCCTCCCTCCCTTCCCTCCTTTCTTTAAACAAGGAATCACAGCTAATGAAATCTATACAATTCTGTTTGAATTGTAGATAAGCAGAGTGGTGGGGAGCAGGAAAGTGCAGTGTGAGTATTCTTATTCCAGAAGCCCAGTGACCTGACATAGTGATTTTTTAGCTCTGCTCCCTAGAGTCTCAGTGTTTAAAGTTTATAATTTTGAGATAATCAAAATACATTTCAAAGACAAAAAAAGAAAAGAAAACAAGAAAAACACAGAAAGGGAACAAAACTACAAGCAATTTGCATAAACAACAAATGCAAACAACAGATCAACACAACACAGCAGAAAACACTTCCTTGATGGAGTTCTGAGAAAACGGTAGAATTAAGCTTTTTAAGAACTGGTATCCTAACTTACAAAATGAGGCGATTGTTACAGAAGTTTATGCTATAGTTTGGGCCTGAGGTGCCTCCCAAAGGCCCAAAGGTTGGCTCCCAATGAGGTGCTCATAGAGGCGGCAGAATCGTTAAGAGCTGGGAGCTAATGGGAAAGCAAGACCTCAGTTCTGCTTTTCTTCTCCCATTCCTAGCATGAAGTGGGCAGTTTTGTTTCAGAACATGCCCTTAAGGTCCTGCCTCATTGCAAAGGTGAAAACATCAGGGCTAATCAATCATGGAACAAAACTATGGGTAAAATGAATCTTTTTCTTTATAAATCAGTTATAATTATCAAAATAGTCAGCCTATGGTTACATTTGTGGATTTCCTATTTTGGTGGTTTGAATAAGAATGGCCCCCATAGGCTCATATATTTGAATGCTTGGTCCCCAGGTAGTGGAACTGTTTGGGAAGGATTAGGACGTGTGTTGTCATTGGAGGACATAGGTCACTGGGGACATACTTTGAGGTTTCAAAAGCTCAGGTTATTTCCAGTTCCCTGTCTCTGCTTCCTGGTCATTGTCTCAGGATGTAAGCTCTCAGCTATTGCTCCAGCACCATGTCTGCTGCTGTGCTCCCTGCCATGATGATTACGGCCTCCAACTCTTTGAAACTGTAAATCCCCAGTAAACTCATTCTTGATAGTTGCCTTGGTTATGATGTCATACCACAACAATAGAAAAGTGACTAAGACACCTATGTTGAATATAAAATGTGTGGTACGACAGGGAAACTGGCATCCTATGTAACTACCTTACAGCAATGACCAAGTAGAAAATAATGATAGCAGTGAGAGTCAGTGCTTTATCTTCCCTCAACCTATTCAGAAGCACCATTCTTTCACACACAAAAAATAATACATTCCAATTTCCCTAAACTAACAGCAACATTTCTGGCAAATGTAGATCACAAAAGTCCACCAATGCCAAGCTATCACATCTGCAGTTTGTGGCAGAGTGTTGCGAAGTGACTCTTTGCATATTGTTGCTCATTGCATGCAAATTCTCTTCAGTTTCAAAGTGTGACTTACCAGTAGAGTTTCTGGATACTCTCATTTTAGGAACACTTAAATATAGTTAAATTTTTCTCAGCAAAGTGTGGCAGTACATACCCATGGTCCCAACACAGATGAGGCTGAGATTGGAGGACCACCAGTGTGCAGTTAGCCCAGCTTCATGATATGAGGAAAGTTAGTCCATGTTACACAGGCAAGACCTGTGTCTAAAACAATACAAAAAAGAAGGGTCTCATCTAAACTAAACTAAACCACATCTAGTTTAAACTGCATCTAGTTTAATTGGTGGTGGAAAATTTATAAGTAAATGGAAACACTTGTCCTCAGCATCTGCTACCAAAAAACAATGTGTGAATGACACCAAGGGGTGAAATGTGAGAAGGATATCTTAGCCTTTACCAATAGTGACTTCATGCCTGAGGAATGCAGCAATGACAGAAAAGGTAAGAGGGAGAGGATTAAATGAGATTTCTACTATTTTTTAAGTGCCTCTATTTTCCTCCAAAATAAAAATTTCCATGCTTCAAACAAAGAGGTGCCAGATCTAATATTTACTCATATATATGTTTAGCTGGAATACCTGCGGACCAAGCCATGTTTCATATATTTATGTGCAAAGTATGTAACTTTCTGTCTTTGCAATCCATGCCAATAAGCTGTAGTGCTATTTTGTTATTTGTGCTTTGCTTAAAAAGATTGACCACATTTTGCAGACACTTTGTGGTTATTCAATCCTCACTTGGAGTTTGATTAATAAATACACCATGCTAATGATACTAAATTTTATATTTGAGCAAAATGGAAATATTATAAGTTCAGTAAAAGCCCAGTAATGCAGAAAAAAAACACAAGCAAGAGTTAGAAATGATACTAACAGGTGCAGATTGGTGTGTTGATCTGGAAATTTCTCCATGGTTTTTATCTGTGAAGGCAGGATCTTTAAAAACCCTTCAGCATTTCCTCAGTAGATTACTGTTTTGCTCTACAATTTCTTAATATACTTTTTAGATTGAATATTTATCTACATGACACCAAACATACAGATGAAAACCAAAACATTCAGTCAATCATTCAGCTGTTTGTTAATATATATTTGGCATCGGTTATAAAAGAGTAATTAAAAATCATTAACTAGGGTTTCCATTTTTATTTATGCAGTTGGCAATACTGATGTATAGTCATCATTACAAGAAAAGCTTTGTCTTCATAATTGCTTTTCTTTTATATGATATTTTTGATTTTATAAACAAAAGCTTTTTGTTCTGATGTGTTTATTTTTCTTGATTGTTAAATTACAAGCTTCATTTCCCTTTGGCAATAGAGCTCTGAACTCAATTTTTCCATCAAAATTTTAATTCTTCTTTGTCTGTTTTCACCTCTCCTAGATAGAGGACATGAATATATTTTCTTTATGGCTATTTATTCCCTGTTTATTTTTTCTTATATAAAATGTGTTTAAATTATTCAAATTATTAAATATAAAGATACTAAAAGTTTATATTTCAATCAAGGTAAAACAATGTTAGAGTACAGAGAGGAAAAAAATAGCACGTATCTAAGATGAATATGAAGCCAGACACCAAATTCCTAAGAGTGGAAGGTAAAAGCTTGGACTGCGTTTGAGATGAGGGATTAGATGATACTGTCTAGAGAAAACAACAGCAGAGAATATTAGTTTGTCTTGAGTACTAGGTCCTTGATTTGTTGTTTGTCTTCCTTACCACAATCAGGAGCTTCATCAGTCTTATGCTTTGCTTACTGCAGAAGTCTACCTCTCCAGCCTCCCTGCCCAGCACCCCTCCCACCTGGTTCAGAGAAAGGGATTATCAGGATGCTTACTTACCAAAGGAAATCTTTGCATACATTCATGAGTCTCAAGTATTTATCTTTGCTTTCCCATGATTTAATTCATGAACAACATTAAAAAAGGCTGCTATCTTTCGTGTACCAAGCATCTCCTTTATGCCAGATGTGTGAACATTTTCTACTCATTGTCCTACTTAGTTTCTGCAGTGAGCTACTTCATAGGAGGAAAAGTGATAAGGCTTTGAGACTTAAGCAATAGGGCCAAGATCACTAGCTAGTAACTGGTAAATGGTAGAGCCGGTTCACAGCACCGAAGTGTCCACATATGTGGGATCTGTGTCTCTCACTATAGCTGATGATTATTGGGGATGTAGGGCTATTATTCTAATGTTTTAACTCCAAATCCTTTGTTGTTTTCAAACTCTGCAAAAGATCTCTTTCTTTAAGGGAGAGCCACCATCATTAAAAGGAGTTTCCTAGAGTAAATAATGACAAGGCTATAATATAGGTATCACTCTTCTTTTTGAAGATTTTGAAATAAGTGATGGTAGCTGCTCCATGTGGAGCCCCCTTAAGCACAGCATTCTGTGTGCTTTCTCTTGCTACATCTTCACACAGCCTGACATTCAGATGCTTCTGGTGTCTCTACTTCTCAGATGAGGAAGCTAGGGAAGATTTAGAAGACTAATTTGGCTTCTGATACTCTACCTCCATAGGATGATGGGGTGGGGAGTTGCTTAGTGATACAGTGATACCTACTAGAACAGGCCAGTAGCTCCCCAGAAGATCACTATTCAGAGATGATTCACAATTGAGCAAAACAAGAGAATGAGCTCAGTGACTTCACAAAGCCAGAACTTGTAAACCTTCCTTTGCACATATTAATAAGGTTTTGAGTCATTGTAACTACTTCTTTTCTCCAACTTCCGTCACAAATGTAGTCCTTTGTAGAACAAAACAGAATGCTTAAGACCTTACTAAGTTTGGAAATAGCCAAAAAAGAACTATTTCTTTTAAGTAAAGGTAATTTAGTTGACTTTAAGGTTTTCATGTTCACCAAAACATAGAAGAGCCAATACATATTGTTAACTTTGCTAAAATGTTTAGCACTTTCTGTTAGTTATATTAATCTTGACCGCTTATAACACTTAAATCTGTCATAAAATGCCTCAATAATCTTTGCATCCCAGAACCAAGAAGGTGTTGACAAAGCATGAGCCCTACAATCTATCACTGAATGATACTATATGACTACAGTATAGATATCCCTATTATAAAAATTATGCAAGATATGAGAAATGTACCTTTTTAAGTCTCAAATTGCATGCTCTACCTTGATCTCAGGCATTTTCATCAGACAAAATTTCAGAAAGCACATTTTTAGTTTGCAAATGAAGATTGATTTTGGCAAACAATGACTGGACAAATGATAAATGGTTTACTGAATAACTAAATGTTTGACTCTAGAGTAGAATTTGATGACCCTCGTTCAGAGGTCTAAAAACTCTTGCTGATTGACCAAAGACTTTCTCTGAAATAAAACTATACAGAAATTTTAGGTGTTCTTTATTCAAGTAAATATGATTGTAAGGGTACATGGAAAAATACCAAGAACAAAGAGATCAAGAACTAAATTTCTTGGTGCTGTCGAGATGATTATTGGGTTAAGGGCTCTTGCTACCTTTCAGAGGACTGTGGTTCAGTTCCCAGCACCTCATAGCAGGTCATGGCCATCTATAACTCCAGTTTCAGGAGATCTGGCATTCATATCTGGCCTCCATTGTCACTGCACACATATAGTGTATATACACACATGTAGGTAAACATTCATAAATAAAAAATATAATTTTTAAAAGCAAAGAAATAAGTGTCTCAAATTCACATGGTAGCGGAACACAAAATATTTACACAACAATCTATCCTTATTTTTAAGTCATGGAGGCACCTGATAACCTCCAACAGAGATGAAAATACAGATGGTTCTAGTATATATGCTATAGTTTTCCCTACACCTCTGATGAAGTTTGATTCACAGATTAAGCACTATAAAAATTAGTAAAGCAAAACAAAACAAGTGTAACAGTAAGAAATTATTTGAAACTTAGGAATAATTTCTTTCTGGAATTCTTTATTTAACATTTGCATACCTCTCCTAACTGTAAAAAAACTAAAATAAGGGAAACAGAAAGAGATTTGAGGATGCTAATGGATATTTTACCTATGTATATACTGCTTTCCAATTCCATGTGTAGACTACAAGCATGAAGATATTACCAGTCATATATGAGATAGTTGAGGCAGCATCCAGAATAATGTATTTTGAAACCAAGGGGACAAGCCAGGCATCTTGGTATACACATATACACCTGTAATCCCAATACCAAGGAGGCTTAGACAGAAGGATCCTGACCTTAAAGACAAACTGGGCTATGTGTCAAGACTCCATATTAATAAACAAACAACAAAAAAAAACAAAGACAAACTGATGAAAGAAAGATGTCCAAAGACAGGAGCCTCAGATGTGTTCTGAGGTGAGTGTTGTGTGCGCAGAGGGTCTTTCCAGCTACTGAAATACATGAGCAATAGTCATAGAGGAGCGCCTTCTTGATGGGTTTAACTGAGATTCCAAAGGGAGCCTGCTATTTGGAGTCACATTAAACATCTCCACAGCTCTGTATACTTCAGGAGTTCAGGTCAGAAAACGCACAGTTGACAGGCGCTCCTCTTCTCTATCTCTGCTGGAACCTTAGTTGTCAGTTGTGCTATGGACGAAGAGGCATCCACTGTCTTCCTTGTGATTTCTTTGGACACATTTGCTTTCTGCAGCATTCAACCTGACATTCTACCTTCAATTTCTACCTTTTCCCTCTATTTCTTGGTGATCAAATTTCCAAAAAGGCAACAATTTAATTTTATAAGATGCTCCAAATTTGTCATTGACTTGAAGTTTTAGAATAAAGCTGATGGCCAAAATCAGAGAATCTCAAATTGCAAGCTAGGGCTACAAATTAGCATAATAAACATTGAGCACTTTCAGATTCTCTAGTTCCAATCTCCTAGGAACCTATCCAGGGCTCTGCTGAGCAGTTCCTGATAAAGAATCCCCATCAGACCAAAACAGAATGAATTAGAAGATGCCCGGGTTTAATGGATGCCAACTGTGTGTTTATCAACATCAATATTCAAAAGAACCCAAGACTTCTCCAGAAGTGCCAAGGCTTTTGTATTATATATAGTTGTGTTCTTTCACATCATGGCTGAGGCCATTGGCAGAACAATTTAAAAGAGGAAGGCACACACACACACACACACACACACACACACTAGAAAGAGAGAGAGAGGCAGAGACAGAGACAAAAACAGAGAGAAGGAGTCTGTTTGCATGGTACTTGGCTGTTGGATCCTTCTGGGATTTAATTATGTTGCTGCCAATCATCTGACCATTAGAACAAAAGCGTTGATCTTGGGAGGGACATACAGGAGCTGGAGTTCAGTTTCATGACCTCCCTCTTCCGCCCCCCAAAAAAAAACAAAAACGAGCCACTGATTCAATAATTTTATATGTAGCATGTACACATATGGTTGTAAAACACAGCAAAGTATTTGGGGAGAGTCCTCCATAGTGAAATGATACAGAGCCTGTCTCTAGTTTCCCTTAGCAGCACTACCCCACTTGTGTATAATCAAGCAGTTTGGCTCCTTTGACTCTTCTAGCAACTGGCTGATGTTTTTTCTTAACAGTCAAACTAGCTGCATGTGGCATGAGGTATACCTATCCAAATCAGCCCATCGCAAACACAGAGAGGTTGTAAATATTGCATTTGATCATTTTCTCTGTAATTTGCTGTTCATAGGGATGTTTTGCATATGTTGATTAAATATGCACTTTCGACTGCCTGGGGAGCCAGAGTCCCTCACAGCAGACCAGTGTGATCTGGTCCCAGGAGGCTGCAGCACTCCAGAGGGGCACAGTCACATGGACTACCTGCTTCAGCTTGTCTTAGCAACAATGATCGCCATATGTGAAGCTGCGGGAAAACAGATGCTGTTTTTCCATTTGTGAAATCAAGTTGTTGGAAAGTAGTCAGGTTTCCGACGCACGAGAGCTCATCTAATCAACCTACGGAGACAGTGTGAGCTTTCTCAGAAATATTTGACAACATTCCCTAGCACTGGTGACTAGACATACTTATGAAATCAAAAAGTGGTCGTCCTTTCCCCACACATGTATATATAATATCTCTTTGTATGGCTGGAAGTGGAATCTGTAATTTTCCCAAACAAAGGGAATATGTAACCCAGTTACCAGTTACATAAAAGTATTCAGGTCATGGTCTAAATGAAGGGTCTTTTTACTATAACACTATATGCTACTATGTCAGTCATGGGTCATATTTCTTCTTACAATCAGGAGGAGCAACATTAGAGACTCTTAGAAAGACAATTCCGTTTTATCAATTCAAAATTATTTCAACAAGAGCACAAGCCTCACTGTTCTGGAATCCCATCTCCCTTGACCCACATTGCCAGGAGTCGTCACAGCACGTGGGCAGTGAAGCATTTCACTCCGATTGCTTGGAAAGCTCCTTTCTGAACTCTGACCTACTTCTCTGAGTCCCTGTCCACAACAAAGATTAGTCTGAAATCAGGTTATCTAGAGTGAATACAATATCTCCAGGGGCAGAGAAATGCCGTATGCCCATAACAAAGTATTCAAGCAGCAGCCATGAACGAGATCAACTGTGGCTAAATCCTTACCTTTAATCATTACAAGCCTCTAATTTGTAGAAAGAAAAGGAGACAAAAGCTGGCTACGAGAAATGCTAAGTTGGCAACCATGGAACTTGGATGCTACTCCTGTTCCCATCATTACTTCCTGGTCTTGTTATTGTCTGGATTTTAATTTTTTATGTAATGTGAATGATGTAATGAATCAAACTGATAAAAAGAAATTGGCAAGCTTTAAGAACTAAAAGTCTCTGTAGAACATCATGGTGTAAATAAATTCTGTTCCAGTCATGTCTAAGTTCTGGGTAGCCTGGTCTCCTGATGGAGATCTATCTACCTAGATCTATCCTGAGTGTGTGCCACCTTGAGAAACAACGGAAGACAACTGCAGAACAATAAAAGCACTGCACTTACAAAAAGTGTTACTTGTTCAGAAGACAAAGAAATGATACCTACACAGAGTAATGTAACTTTGTCACCAAGTGTGTTGGGTTTGAAAAGGTAGGGGGATTGCATAGGATTGGGATAGTTCCCCAGGACAGAAGCAAGATGCATGTGACAATCATGGACAGAAAGCATGGGGCATTTGTAGAGATGAAGAAACTTAAATTAATCTGAAGCAGAAATTTGGAGAGGGAAATAAAGAAAAGAAATGGGTGTGTAAGTACAGACCATGAAGGGTGTTGAGCTGTGGTCTTCTCTAGAGATCAGAACTGGCTCTGCGCAACAAAGAGACTTACATGGTTTCAAGAATGAGCCCCGTGCAGTGTTTCCTCTCCTAAATGTGCATGTGCAGGGTAGAGAAAATGTTGATCCCACTAGAGAGGAGCACACACTTGCATATTGCAAAGAGAAATTGACAATAATAAAGCATCTCAGACCATAAGGACAGACTAGAAAATTGAAGTGGTTATTAATAAATACCCAAGTATAATTAGCAGTAGAGTGGTTACAATGACTGTCATAGAACTTGATTACAGACACATTTTCATACTGTTAACTGCTATAAAAACTCAATGAAACATTAACTTTTGTGGTAAATAGGGAAAAATGAAATACTTGAAAAAATGAAAGTCACATTGGAATAAGATTAACTTGAGACCCAATTCCAGACCCAGGATACTTTCGGCTTTTTATACTTTGGTATGCAGAGTTAGAGTTGGGAAATTTGTATCTTTGTTCCCCTCTCTTTGGGATTTCTAAATACTACCGAGAGAAGGAGAAAAAAGGTAGATTGTATGAGGCTATTAACCCATGAGTAATAAACATTTTGGTGAACAAAGCATTGAAGAAGTGGATTTAATGACCAGGAGCACTACAAAGGTTTGTGACGTAAGTCTTTCCTTGAGAATTTTTAATGCATAAGGGGCATAATTTCTACAAGCCACTTGGTGATTATAAGAACCTCTGAATATAGAGGTTCTTAGATTCTAGAGCCTCTGAATATATTGCTTTTCTGATTTATTTAGAAAAATTGATTTGGGCTACTATAATTCCTCACTAATTTATGAACTAACTTAAATTCATTAATGACCTTTGTGGGCGTTGAGACGGGGTTTCTCCGTGTAACCCTGGCTGCCCCGAAACTCCCTCTGTAGAACAGGCTGCCCTCTAACTCAGAAATCTGACAGCCTCTGCCTCCCAAGTGCTGGAATTAAAGGCATGTGTCTCCACCACCCCCATGGGCTAGCTTCATTAAATGGAGGCTGAAATGTCCTACAAAGTTTCTGAATATAATTACATGTCAGCTTGAGGATCTAAATGGTTCATATAAGAATCTTTGTTATTTATGTATTATATGACTTTGGACATATCATATAACCTAAATGATTATGCTTTAAATCTACAAAATTAGAGAAACCATCTTTAAATCATCTACCTTCATCCATTATGGAAATGCTTGGAGCACGCTGTAAAATATAGCCACTTATATCACAGGGACAGGACACAGTACTTGCCCAGAGCATGCATGTCTTGATTTTGTCCATATTCATTAATGAGAAACTAATAAATATTTTGGCTTCCATATTAAGGATAATGTCTAACTTATTTATCCTAACTCCTTGAATATGGTTTTATCAGTGCACTGTGGATCAAGTCTTTCAAGCAACAACTGTATCTTTGAAGGTGAAAAAACTTTCTTAATTTTTTGCTTTGTAATACAATATCCTTGATAGTTTGAAGGACAAATGGCCCCTCATAGGCTCGGGTAGTTGAACAGTTAATCCTTGGCTGATGGCACTGTTTGGGGAGGTTATGAAACTTTTAGGTCATGGAAACATAATAGGGAAATCAATGGGACAGAGCTATGAAAGTTTGCAGCCTCAGTCCACTTCCAGTTTATTCCCTCTGTCTTATATTTGAGGTTGGAGATGTGCTCTGGAAACCTATTGCTCTGTTTTCCCCACCATTATGGTTCTCCTCATCTATGTAACCAAATAAACTCTTTTTTCTGAGCTTTTGGTCACGGTATTTTATCATAACAACAAAACATAGCTAATATAAAGTTGGTAGAAAAAGTAGAATTGCTGATGTTAAAAATCCCATCATGCTGTTTTTTGGAGAAATATGGAAGACTTTGGAACTCTGGACTAGAAAAGCACTCAAATTGGACTAGAAAAGCACTCGAATGCTGCAATCAATGTTTAACACATCATTCTAGCATGAGCTTAGAGGACAACATTACTGAGAGTAATGCAGACTCTGGAGCCCTGGATCATAAGGCTTCCGAAAGAATGAAGGGATTAAAAGCAGCTAGGTCAGAAGTCACTCCTGGCTGCTTCGTTTACTAAAACTGGCTGTCATGCAAGAAATTTGAAGCTACACCTTCCTCTTCCTGGATCCCTATTTCCCATGATTTTGTCTTTGCTTCCTGACTTTGTTCCAGACTGATCAAATGACAGAGCATCAGAGATGTCTGTCCTTACTCTCACATCTTACTCATCTCCCTACTGCTGCCAGACTTCCCACTCTTACTTACAAGATTGCTTTGTAGAACTTACAATGTTTGACATTATGGAATAGATGATTCCTGTTTCTTCCACTAGAAGTTCGTGAGGTCAGGGATTTTATAGTATCCAGAAGTATATTTTGCCCAGAAGAAAGATTGATACAAAGAATGTGTCTCATAAATACTTATTGGATGAGTGAACATATTCTAATCTCACTAAAATGTCTTAATTTTGGTAAACAGAGGACTTGTTCTTAGTTTGGCATAGAAGAGTGCTAATTAGAGACTGAAAAACTCTTCTGTTACCAATGTTGAGATCCTTCACATTCCTCCATAGGCCTTTTTATTCTTTTGTTTGCTTGTTTTGTTCAGAGACAGCTTTTCTTTGTGTAGCCCTGGCTATCCTGGAACTGGGCTCTGTAGACCAGGCTTGCCTTGAACTCACAGACATCTGCCTGCCTCTACCTCCAGAGTGCTGGAATTAAAGGCATGCACTACTATCATCTGGCTTTCACATGCATGGTTTGTGATCTTTCTTTGAATGCAGAGTATAGGCAAAAATAAATCCAACAGTGCTGGTGGCACACATCTTTAATCTCAGCACTCAGGAGTCAGATACAAGAGGATCTCTGTAAGCTCAAGGCCGATCTAGTCTACATCGTCAGTTCTGGGATAGCCAGGCTATGAAGACAGACATTGTCTCAAAAACCACCACCACTACCACCACCACCACCACCACCACCACCACCACCAACAACAACAACAACAACAACAACAACAACAACAACGACAACCCAAACAATAAAAGCAATCCCATAAACATACAGTAAAGATTTGATTTTAAATATATTTTGGGGAAATCTCTATCAAATTTAATCTTAGGCACTAAAATCAAAGGCATAATAGTAACTTGTATACATTTGAGGTCTCTGTCATGGACCCTGTGTGGTATGAGGGATTGTCGGGATAGACTTGTGGCTACATACCCCACTACACTCGCCAACCAACTATCGCCCCATGTTCCTGACATAAACTGTGGTCATGCACCATAATTGAAAGTGCATATTTTAAGATAGAAACTGTACCTGGCAAATAACGATGCAGGTTTGTTCTCAGTTTAATTAAGTGAGTCTGGGCAGCCTTTTTTGCAATATGGAAATTAACTGTCAAATTTATGTTAATATGATCTCAGAGAATGTAACGTCTATAAAAAGTTTCTCCCCTCACCCCTCACTTGAGCATCTCACATTGCCTGGCTGCAGTTCCCATAAGCTGGTAGTTTCTTATGAAACTAGCACCAAGTCAGGTCGGTACTGCAAAAGAAAAGGCACATAACACATTCCATTCATTAAAGACTTTAAGACAAATAAGTCAAAATCATAGCTATTATACAGAGGGAAACTGTCACAATGGTTGACTTTCCAGCCTCTCAGCAGAATCATTCAATGCCAAGCTCTCCTTTATCTGATTAACACAGGATTACAAAGCTCTTCTGAGCACTCCCCCTAAAATACAAAGAGTTTTTCATTCCTCTAAATACTCCCTTTTTTGTATGTAAAAAAAAAAAGTGCCATTTTTTTATTTTGTGATTTAAGAAAAAAAATGCGAACAGTTTGAATCATGAGTCCTGTTGTGGGGACTGAGTTAATTAAAAATATGATGTATACATACAGCTGATCCTACACTCAACCTAATGAAGAACATTAATTCTAGAGCATGTGTGGCTCTAGTCACATTGCTACAAATTACTGGACCCTTTCCTTTATCTGTTTCCAAGAAAGTCTCCCCCTGTTAGTTAGGAAAAAAGAAAAATATGACGCCTTAGTTCTAGGCAGCATAAATTACACACATCAATCAGAGGAAGCTTAAATTAAAATACACATTTGGCAAACAAATATGAATATGTTGATCTCATCTGTGAATCAAAATGATTTACTGGCTGTACTGACCCCCTACTGTTCAACATGAAGGTCACTGTGAGCAGCTTCTTTCTCGTTGAGAAATGTTTTCATGTCTTTTAAAGATGCGATTTTATATATGCCCTAATGTTCAATCTAGTGATTCCTATGTAGAGAGATTGATTTATCTTATAAAGAAAATACAGGCTCATTTTTATTTATGTAATCCAAACCAGATAGCTAAATTAAAATGATGAAAAAAACTACTGGTAGCTTATAGTTCCTGGACTGAAGATTTCCAATGTGTTTATGATATTTTCTAATCTAGCAGAACACTATTTGTGAAATGGACTGATACACCTTTCTGATATTGAGTAATCATAAATCAGTCTATTCTTATCACCTACAGCATACATTATAGGGGCTGGGACCCCTGGAGGGTACCCATTACATGGTAAAGCTTAAGTCGAGATGATCCTAGGTCTCAGCTTGCTATTTCTCACAAATACCTGTAGGTGAAACAGGCAGATTAACTAAGGCAGTTATCTCCCTGAATGAAATCTTATTTTATGTTATGACATTAATTTTGAATATGAATGTTGCATTTTCTTCCTGAGACTTCATCATTATAGCTATGAACCAGTATATTGACATCTGCCTTGCTTCGTTAGATTGCATCTCAGTGCGACACTTCCTCATGGATAAACAGGACAAATGACTAAACTAATTTAAAATTGTGCACAGCACACAAGCCTTACAACTTAAAGAAAAACCATCAAGGAAATCCAATGGATTATAATTGTCTAGGTCTCCTTCCACCAAAGTCAAACTCAGCTGTTTTGAGACAGAATGGATCTGGACCCTTGGGTTATTCCAATGCTACTGAGAAGAAACTTTGAGAAAGGCTGTTGGGAGGGTAGATTGGGGGGAGGAAACCTCATACAATTTGTTGGGGTTTAGTAGCATTTTATAAAAATTATATGAACAGATCAAATCCATGGCTAGGATGGCCATTTCACACTTCTCAGTAAACAGTAGAAAGAGAAGTTATAAAGGGCTACTCTACTCTAGGGCAGTAGTTTTGTATTAAAGAATTTCTGGTTTTTTCCTTTTCTTTCTTCCTTTCCGTCTCTCTCTTGCTCTCTCTCTTTCTCTCTCTAACACTCTCTCTGTGTGTCTGTCTGTCTGTCTGTCTGTCTTTCTGTCTCTCTCTCTCTCTCTCTCTCTCTCTTTCATTGAAATAGGGTACCAGCAGAACTAAGAATTATCAGAGAAGCAAGTCACCCAGAGTCAGGTACTTACCAAACACCCCAAGTTTTAAAAGCACATTTCAGTCCGCACATCTATTTTCATATCATATATACTGATTGCTGACTCAGGACATATGATTTTTATGCTTCTGGCAAAAAATGCTCAAACAGATTATGGCCATTTACATCATCATAAATAAGTGTGGAAAGTTCTAGAAGCAAGGAAAGCACTGAAGTCGGGTGAAAGGATAATTACAGTTTCTCATTTTCGGGGGTACAGAAACAACAGCTTATCTCTCCTCTGTAAGAAACTAATAAACTTTAAGAAAAGATAGGTTAAGGATGTTTGAGAATACTGTCTTAGGAGGAAAAAGGTCTGAGTCAGTTTTATCAGGACTCATGTTGACTGTTAAGATGACCAAGATGAATGGATTGGTTGTGCAGCAGTCTGTTCATTTTGGCTCAAATAGGCACTGCCAAGAGGAACTTGGGTATAATTTTGCTCTGTGCTAATTAGAGTTGGTCAAATGATTCTCTGATGAATTTCCTCCCCTAGATAGAATTTGAGAGAATATACAACAACAAAGTAATTATCAGGGGTGCCAATTATCCATAGGGGCACCCAAACTGGATCCAAGGATGTAGAACGTGGTCTCAACTTCTTAGACAATTTCCTCCCCAACTAATGCACCACCATTAAAAGTCCTCTTTGAGTGGGCACACAACCAATAGTGCATATGCTGATAGCATTTTCACATACAAATCTGATAGTTAGGCACGCCATTACCCAATTTACACATGCAAATGCAGTAATTGTGTGTACTGGGGGCTCCTGGAAACCTGGCACACACCCAGAGTGGAAGCCTTTTCAAAGCATGGCCAACCCACCAAATTCCTCTTCCACAGCAACTCAGCCCACTCTCTCCTCTGCCTCTATCATGCAGCATTCTATGGGACTCTGGGAGACCTGAGGTGCATTTTGTGGACCTACGTCAATGGCGGAAACTTTTTCTTTCTGTTTGATTTAGACATGTTTTCAGTTCATTTTCTTTCCCTTTCATGGGAATTTGTTTTTTTTTTTTTCACTTCTCTGTTAAAAAAATAAATAAATTCTAATCAGAAAGTAAAAATTCTTTTGTTGTAAATAATTCTCATCTAGAACTTGAAACGGGAGTGATCATGGGTTTTTACAGTAGATGATTTACACTTTTCAAAGAACAGAGATTTCTATTTACAGCTATGTGCACGAGTTTATCCCAAGATGCATTTGATTATTCTAATTTACTGAGCTGCTGCAGAAGCAGCCCTTAACTATTTCCTGTCTCTTTGTTTATGTATTTCAAATATTCTGGGGCTTCTGGAGTATTCAGGCAGTAAGAGGAAGACAAAAGAATTAAGAACTAGTCAGCATTGAGTATACTTACTTTGCCAGTATTTATAAGATGGAAGATGTGAGTTCATGGAAAGATATTCAGATCAACCAAAAACAGTGGAAGATAGCAATACAGGAGATTTCCCCAAAAGTAAAGATGAATATTTGAAAGGAAGAGTTGTAAATAAAAATTATAGCTCCAATTTCCTCAGAAAATGTGTATTATATCATTCTAGTGTTCAAAATAGTACCTTGTTTTCTTTTTTAACGTTGAATATCTGTTTCTTCTATCTTATTCTTTTTTCTTTTATTGAAAATATATATTTTTATACAATATATGCTGCTATGATTTTTCCCTCAACTCTTCCAGTTCCTCCCCACCTCCCTTCCATCTGTATTTACACTCTCTTTGTCCCTCATAAAAAAAAACAAAAAGACATCTAAGAAATAATATAAAGTAAGGTAAAACAAAAGAAAACAAATCATAATAGGAGAAAACAAGTAGAAGAAAAAAATATAAGAAATATATATAGATGCAGCACACACATGTTCACACACACACAGGAATTCCATAAAAACACAACCCTGGAAACTATAATATCTATGCAAGAGCTCTGCAAGTTAAAACAAAAATAAACAAACAAACAAAATGCCTTAACATTGTGAGACAAAGAGCCTCCAAAGATGTCGCTGAGTTTCTTTGGTATTGGTCATCTACCGTTGGGCATAGGCCCTACATTTAAGAGTGGTTTGTTTCCCCAGTGACACTCCCTTGGAAAAAAACTAATTCTTTTTTTTTTAATCTGCAAGTGGCTATCAATTCAAACTAGCTTCTGGGCTAGAAATGTGTCCACTTCTTTCAGCTCTAAGACCCCACTTGGTATAGACCCAAGCAGGCCGTACGCGTGCTGTCAAGTCTCGGTGAGTTCATCTTTGTGTCAGACCTGTTCTGTTTAGAAGGCCTTGTTTCCTTAATGTCCTCCATACCTTCTGGCCCCTACACTGTTTCTGACTTCTCTTCCTCTTACATGAGCTGTGAGGGGAGGCATTTGATGGAGACATCTCATTTAGGGCAGAGTGTTCCAAGGTCTCTCATTCTCTGTATATTATCTGCTGCAGGGGGTAGATTCTGAGATGATGACTGAGCAAAGTGCTTATTAGGAGTCATTTTGTGTTACAATCCCTTATGAGAACAGTAGTATACAAATCTTCCTAGGTCTGTGACCTAGCTAGTCTCTGATTCTTTGCCACCCAAACAGTGTTGGGTATGGTGGGTTCTATCTCATAGAGTGGTTCTTAAATCAAATCAGATCCTGGATGGTTACCCCTTCAAGTTTTGTGCCATTATTGCACTAGTACACTTGCAGGTCAGAAACCATTATAGATCTTAGCAGCCGAGTTGGTAATTACCTTTCTTCTTTGGTAGTATGCAAAATATCTTCCATTCTATGGATGTTAGTCCATAGGAATGAAGATTCTAGGTAAGTACCAGTTTGACTTCTCCTTAATCAAAGAATTGTGTAAGTCTTGTCTTCAGCAACACTTGTCTTGCATTCAATTTGTGGAGAGAAACCAATAGTCTTGTCCATAGCCTGGGTTGTTTGGGGGTTGTCATGAGGTTCCTTTACCAACAGCTTTGTTAGATGTAACCCATTCCTGGTACCTGGTACCAAAAGTCTCTCATTTGGTGATGAGAGACGTCTAGTTGGGGTCTGTCTCTGTCTCCTCTGTTATTTGGTGATTTTATTTAGATCAACTTCATATACGCATATATTTTAGGAAGCTTCTATTGTATTAGGTTTCCATATGACCTCGTAAATGCTTCTTAGACTTAGGTGTCCATATGTGTATTCCCTCTTTCTTCCCCTCTTCCCTCCATCTCCCTGTTTGATCCTCCCATTTTAGCGCTCCCCTTCATCTATCCATAACTATTTGACTTCTCTTTGTAGGGGGATTCATCCCTCCCTCTAGTCACTTATTTTATACCTAATCTCTGTGTACCTATGGATAGCTTATCAATGACTTAATAGATTTTCTTCCAATTGTGCCTTTGACCACAGCTCCTGATAGAGAATTCCTGTTTCTTAGAATGTCCTGGGTAACAGGGACATATATTATTCTAAGGAGACAAGTCTGGATGGATTCTGGATGGGAGAAGCAAAGAATCTGAGGAGCTTTCAGGTTCCCAAGAGTGGAGGATGCCCAGAGAAGAGCAGAAGTACTCCCCACTTTTCCTCATGCCTTGACATATGTATCTCTCCCATCTGGATATTTACATATACTTTGCTAAATTATTTATAATAAAATTATGAATGCAAGTAAAATGAATTTCCTGGCTATAATGCCTTATAGAATCAAGAGAGAGTGAAAATTCTGAATTATAGCCAATCACTCCCAGTCATAGACCACAATCTGTAACTTGTGACTGGCCTGTCTTAGTCAATTTTGTGCTGCTATGATGCAATACCATAGACTGGTTAATTTGTCATGAACACACATTTATTTCCCACAGTTATAGAATCTGGTAAGTACCAAGTCAAGGAGCTCACACATTCCAAAGGCCACTTGCCAGAGGTAAGAGCAGAAAGAACAAAAGTGAATTACAAATGGTGGTCACAGTTTTCCTTTTCTGAGTATTACATTCCTGTAATGGCAACAAGAATCAATTCATAAAGGCTAGTACTCACATCCTAATCACTTCTGACTAAGTTTTCCTCCCAACATTGCCCAATGCATGAACTCTTGGGACACATTCAAACCACAGCAACATCTGAAGCAGAGGTACCCAAGTCTAATGGGAATAGGCTACGAATTCTAATACTAATTGTAGGAAGCTAGTTTTAGTTGAATGAAATTGTAGAACATCTAGCTGGCATTAGAGAATGAATTGGTGTGGAAAAAAGTCAACACAAAGAATATATTACATTATTGGGAAAGGTTAACATCACCTTTTTTGTAGTATGGTTGAGTTATTAAATGTAATAAGAGTTATGTAGTAGCATTTAAAACTCTGGATAAAGTATATCAGCAACATCAACACCAGAAAGAAATGATTATTAGTCTTTATAAACAGTCTTGAAGCTAGGGATCTATATTATAAAACCTAAGCCATTAAAAAAATTTCCATCATCTGTCTCTGTTTTATTTGCTGTCACTGGCTGTTTTCTCTGCCTAATGGTACAGCTGTAGGTCAAGTGAAGAATTTATGTGCTAGCATGCAACCTCCCTGGCTAGCTAAGGAGACAATTGGCCACTGAAACTCCATATAGGATCATGTCATGCTCATACCAACTCTTGATAACACATTGAAAATTATTGGATTTCCACAGATGAAGTTGTATCAATGGCAATAATTGTTATAATCAGAGGCATGATTAAGATCATTTCCAGTTACGTTAGCCCCATTCTGAGACATTAGGCATGAAGATAAATTTACTTAACATTATAATCTGTGATCATCTCAGAGCTTCTAAATAAAACATGTTTTTCAGGGAGGCACAAGTCTCTACTGAGGTGGCAATTTAAATATCTGAAAGTGCCTAAATAGAATGCCAAAAATGTAGTAATAGCTTGCAGCAGGACCAGACATTTCATCATTGACTTGTTTGATAATTTGGGGAAAGAGTTGACTATTTACATATTTATGGCTTACACAGGATCCTGAGTCCTGTCTGAGATCCTTAGATAGAATGATGTAGGACAGACAGGTCTACATCTTTTGGCTGGTAATTCAGACTCAACTAAGACCAACATCTGGAGTTCTGCTGCTGTAGTCTCCTTGGCCCTACCTCCTCAATGTTTTTTCCATCAAAGCTAAAGGTCAGTTTCCTGAAAACTAAAATTCTAAGTTTTAGATTTTTAGGGGGTAATTACAGAAATACAGCTCTTGCCTGTTGGCAGCAAAGCTGAAGTATTATAAAGGTTCGTTGCATTAATTAGTAATTTCAACTTGACATAAGGTAGGATATAAGATAAAAAGTAATTCTTCAATGCTGGTTATTAGCTCGGTAGATAGCTTATACATCCCAGAGAATTGATTTTTAATACTTCCAAGCTTCATGATAAAATTTTGAATCTTGGGAATTTAGAATATTATTTATTATAATATATTCCATCATGTCACAACTTTAAAAAATATCATTTTTATTTACTTCCATAGCTATGTAACTTTCGTAAGTGATTTTATGGAATTTATCATTTATAAAATAATTTTTCCTTCATAACAAAGAAATCTTAGTTTCTCTCATGCATATTATTTAAGAAGGCAAAAATGAGCATATACAATATTAACAAAATCATTTGCATATTTATTAATCCATTTGAAGTTTAAGAAATAAAAATAAATTAAACCCAGGCTCAGCTACCTATGTTGTGGGATAATCTTTGTGCACTGGGAAGATGTATCTTTGCCAAGGCACCTTATGATTCAGCTCTTTAATAAAGAACTGAATGGCCAGTAGCTAGGCTGGAGAGAATAGGTGGGATTTCCAAGGACAAGGAAGAAGAGAAGAATCCTAGGCATGTGGATTATGCCAGAAGAGGGCCTAGATGCTGCCTAGCAGATTAAGCTGTGCCTCATGTGGTCAAAGAACAATGCAGGTGCTTAGTAAAGTCAGTTCCAGGATTTAAAAAAAAAGCTCCCTATAGGTACAGAAGGTTTGAAAATGTGCTTAAATGCCAAAGAAAGAAAAGAAAATGGGTGTCAACCGTCATAAAAAAACAGTTTAAAAATAATAAATTCTTTAAAGAGAGTAAAGTAAGATTTAAAAAACACACAAAATGGGAAATAGACAGGATATCTGAATCCTTTGTTGATTTTAAATTTTTTGAATGCAGATGAGTGAAAGGCAAATGCTGGCTAAGAGACACTGAATTGAAGAAAAAAACCAATAAATTAAACCAACATATATTTTAAGAATTTCTTAATTTCAAAATGGAAGTGAAGATATAGGTTACACTGGGGGAGGGGGAGGTTATGCCTTTGTTTCCACAGGAAACAAATGGCTATGAATTTCTTCAAAACTCATACACATCAGATTTCACTGGGGGAGGATCAGAAAATCTTGGCTATAAACATAAAAGACAAAACTAAGGAAAAACTACAAGATAGGTTACATATAAGCTGACCCCTTGGCATAAGAACAGCTCTGAGACTGGATGAGACATGATAAATCTTGTTGCGTACAGAGTCCTCATGATTTATTACACACCGTCCTTTTATAAGGCGTGGATAGAAGCTTGGATATGCAGTTCAAACAGATGATTTTTACCTGCTCAAACATAAAACAAAAAAAATTTAGCTGATTTGTGCACATTGCACATTCCATACTTCTTTTAATGCAGATACATATTTAAAAGCTTGTATGTTTTCAGATAAAAGGACCAAACACCAGTGAAGACAAGTAGCCTAAGCAATCTAGCCTTTCAGAATGCCTCAGTTTCCTCAAAATTCTTCATTCAGAACAACTTTAAATCTGCTAGCTGAGATAGTCCAGTCTCACAGACTATCAATGCCAGACTTCAAATAAGCTCTACAGTTTCTTATCACACATAGACTAAACAAAAAAATAATACAGTTAGCACTCCCAAGACTTGACCATTATCCCAGTTTTGGGGGGATTCCCTAAAGACACCTTCAGCCTCAGACAACAGGAAGTAATTTTAAGAACACAATTTCCACATTCTCAAGAGGTAGAATGCATAGTTTTTGGTTGCTTGGATGGTGGTCCTCATTTAGGGAGGTTGGTTTCAAGTTGCCATGGTAAGTGAGAAAACTAAGCAAAAGAGGTTAGATTAAGGAATAGCTTTTTGAAAAGAGAAAGGGGATTATAGGAGTGGTAGGATAAAAGGGTGGATTATTGAATATGTTTTTAACCTAAAAGCAACTATTAATCTCAAATATTTTACATTGATGCAGATTTTTGTATATTGATACAAATTTAAGAATGTGTTGCTGTAACTTACTCTATATATGTTCCTACTTTTGTTTAAGGTATTTTTATATATGGATACAAATTTAAAATTGTTTTTAATAGAACATACCATATATATGTTTCTACTCTTATTTAAGGTATTTTTGTATATTGATATAAATTTAAGGTTATTTTTGTTTTAACATTATATATATATTTAACATTATATATATAAAATGTTAAAACAAAATGTTTCTATTCTTGCTTAAGACATTGTACCTATGCAGTTCATTTAGAAATAAAATTTCTAGTCCTTGAAAGTTATTGTTACAAACTATTTGGGATAATTAAGAAACATAGGTTAATAGTCATCTATTACAAACTTTCAGCCATGTTAGGTATGTTTTCAAGGTCAAACAGAGAAATATTTTCCATAGATGGGTAGCCTTCAAATACTTCAGAGACCTATAGAACACAACATCTAAACTATTTTAACATAAGGTTTTTTATGACAGTGAGATACAACTGCTTCTGGCAGCACCATTTCACTTGAAGAAAGGATGTTGAGCATTGATGAACCTCCAATGAAAGTTTGCTTTCATTATGGTGAATTTAGCCACTGGGCAAGTAACTGCCCTTGCCTTGACTGCTGGCAATGTGCTGTCCAAACTGGACAAGCAAGACACAAAGAAAGCAACTGCCAAACTTTACAAAAACAAAGAAGGACAGTTCTTCAAAATTCCTGCTTTACAGAAAAGTCTGATAGATATTCTAGGCCTGTAGGCTAAAGAGGGACACTCCAATGTTTAGAGGAAACTTGAGTGACTGTAGAGGCAACCAGATGTGTCTGTCATTTCTATAGTTTTGGAAGTTGTTTGTTCTGCACTTCCTGTTTTCTCAGGTAATATCTTTCTCAGGTCTCTGATAGGGATTGAAGACTACATAGTTATACCATTTCCTTTATTATCAAATTCAAAAAAGAAACTTACAAAAGAGATGTATAGTTTATAAATATTAAGAGACATAAAAGTTTAAATTGTTTATCTAAGAAAATGTTTGAAGGTCTAAAATTAAATTTTTAGGTTGGTAATTCAAGTTATGTTAGAAAATGGTTTAGGTATAGACTTTAGATTCATCAATATAGGATAGATAATAGAGCATTTTCTCTAAGGATGTCAAATACAAATGGACTGAACACTGTGAGTGTAATTTTTTTAAAGATTTATTTATGTATATAGTGTTATGTCTGCTTGTATGCCTGCAGGCCAGAAGAGGGCATCAGACCTCATTACAGAAGGTTGTGAGCCACCATGTAGTTGCTGGGAATTAAACTCAGGACCTCTAGAAAAGCCACTGAGCCATCTCTCCAGCCCCATGAATGTAATTCTTATCTGATAATTGTTCTTATTGTATATAGTTTTAATCTGTTAGAGTTAAAACCTTTCCTTTTATTTAGACAGAAAAAGTAAATGGTGTAGGATAATCTTTTTGAATACCATGACGATATATCTTTGCCAAGACATCTTATGATTGGTCTAATAAAGAGTTGAATGGCCAATAGCTAGACTGATGAGGATAGCTTGGAATTCCGTGTAGAGAGTTGAAGAGGAAAAGGAATCTAAGCATGCTGATTACAGCAGGAGATGCAGAGCAAGTTGGATATAAGGTACAGAAGAGAGGTAACTGAGCCATATGGCAAAACATACACTAATAACAGCAGGTTAATAAAGTTATAGGAGCTAGTTGGGAAAAGCCTAAGGTAAACACCAAGTTTTCATAATTAATATTAAGTCTCCATGTTATTATTTGGGGATGGTAATTCAAATATAGTCTGATAAGAAAACTTACTACACACCTAATGTTTGTATTTATTTCTTATTTAGAATTGTATAAGTGTACAAAGATTATTTATAAACTTAATTAGTTGTCCAAGGATTTCAATGTAAGTATCTGAAATTTGTCATTTTAAGTTAACATATGTGAAATATATATCTCTACAAGAGCTTCATAAAACCAAGCCTTATAACACCCTTCATAAGTATTATCCATATTATTGAATATGATTTCTAAAGTTGTGATTTATAACAAGTTTCAAAGCAATGGTGCCTTCCATGACTCACAGGACAGGCTAGGGTATTCTTATATTACAAGCAGCCAATGTGTTGACATTCTTCTTATAAAGTTTTAAAGCTTTAGAATGATTATAAAGCATTTCTTTTAGCTTACAACTAAAGATTTTCCTTCTTATGGCCTGAGCCACAATAACAAAATGATGTGAATATGCTTTTCATTATCCCCAAAGAAAGTCCCAGCTTGATAACACATTTTAACTTTCTTTTGAACATTTTAAACTATTTATTTAAATTAAATACTGTTGAGTGAACATTTAATTAGTTATCTTAATTAGTCTTTTAAGTTCTTCCCAAGAAATAGAAAACAAATTGGAGGCTGTCAACTTTATAAAAATAGGAAAATATTTCTGTAAAAGCAAATGTATGAAAAGATTATATAGAAAATCACAATTGATTATTGACACCATCAACTCTTTAAATATTAAGAAATTACAGCAAAGTTACAGAATAGAAACCTAATATACAAAAAGTAACTATATTTCCTCTGAAGGAAGGAAAAATATAGGTATCAAATGCCAGTCTTTCATGAACACAGGAGTGGCTTCGAGATGCTTTATACAGATATTGAGTTGATGATTTATTAGGATTTATTAATTCTTGAAACAAAAACAAATGTTCTTTTAAAAACACAACACAGGGAAGATGCTATAACACAATGGTGGTTTTCAGTGTCCCCCAACACTATATATGCTGGAATTTGGGTTTTCTGTGTGATGTTTTTGAGATGGTTAAATCTTTAAGAGACCTCTATAGTAGGTGATTCCATCATTAAAGCACTTGTCTTTGTAAAGAATTGTTGAACAGAAGGTCCTTATGAAAATGATTTGTTATAAAGTAAGGTAGAGAATCCTGGCTCTCTTTTGTTCTGTGTTGCCATGATCCCTTCTGAATACACTTCTGCTCCTGCAATGCCAGGAGGCCTTCACCAATGCTGAGCAGACAGTTGACACTATGCTATTGAGTATCCAGAATGCTAAGTTAAATGAAACTCTTTATGAAGGATCTAGCCTTGAGTGTTTTGTTATAACACAAAGTAGCGTAATATAGCTAGATGTGTCTATTCAGATAAGTGAAATCATCTTTTCTATGTTTGCATATATGTATATGTTGATATACTTAGACATTCATATGTGCACTTAAGTGTAGAGTTGTACACATATGTGTGCATGCCTGTGGAGGACAAAGGTTAATTTCTCATTTTTTCACAATAATATTACATCTTATTTTTTCACACAGGATCTCTAACTGAACCTGGATCTTGTGGAATCAGACACACTAGATGGCCATCAGGTCAGGTGCCAGGGATGATCCCTCCTTTACATTTCTTCAGCATTAGGATTGCAGATGTACCTCACGGTGCTTGCTTTTTTGGTTTTGGGGTTTTTCTTTTCTTTTCTTTATTTCCTTCTTTCTTTCTTTCTTCTTTTTTTTCAGAGATTCTCTGTATAACAGCCCTAACTGTCCTGGAACTAACTCTGTACACCAGGCTGGCCTTGAACTCACAGATATCTGCTGCCTCTCCCTCCTGAGTGCTGGGATAAAGGCGTGCGCCATCACGTCCCAACCTTGCATGAGTTCTGGTGACTAATATCAGGCCCTCATGCTTTCATAGCAGCCCCTATACCAACAGAGCCATTTCCCCTGCCTTCTTTTAGAAATTATTCTTAATAAAAAAAACAAGCAAAAATATTCTTTCTGAGACAGGGTATCATGTAGCCCTGCCTGACCTCAAACTTGCTATATAGCTGAGAATGTCCCTGAAGCTCCGGATACTCCTGTCCCTGCTTTCTGAGAACTGGGATAATAGGAATGTGCTATCATACCTTATCAATACTAAATAGTCTCTTTTAGATGAGACAACCTCCTCACAAAGATTCATTTGCTTCTTGCACTGAGCCTCAATTATTTGTTTGTGTAAGTAAACACTCAAAAGTAACCAGTAATTCCAAATTAGCACTTGTACTACTCTGCCAAAGAAATAGTGAAGTTGGTTACTCTTGTGAAAAGATGTGCAGGAATAAGTTATTTTTCTGGAAGAGTCAGTATTACTGATAGAGAAAGCCCTCACAGAACTGCTTCAGTTCAGAAGACCATGCTGTTTGCTTTGTGTCTCCAGATGTTGGCCAAAAACCAACCACAACTCACCACATACCCACCAAGCTTCTTGATTCTAGGCCCATAAAAGATAAAAGTGGTTCAAAAGGGCACATAGGCTCTGGAAAAGCAGACCAAACAATGGCAATCCAAAGCATGGTCTATGAAGGATGGTTGATTGGAAATCCGGAGTCCTTAGGCTCTGGTGCTCATTGAAAGGGAGACAGACTTTGTGACTATGTACCTTACCTTCTCCCTCTAGAATATTTCTACTAGATAAGCAACACCCAAAATGCTAGTAAGCAGAGAGCTCACAGGAGCAGGTGTTAAAAGCTTGGAAATAAAATTACCAATGAATAATATGCTTCTGATTAGACCATAAAAACATATTCAAAAGTCCCAATGGACCACACATCCCAAAGAAAACTAAACAGACTCAGTATTGAAAGTCTTCAACAAATATCAGACGTATTTGAAGTATCAGAATATCAAATATCTGGTTTACTGTGAGTTTATAATCAAGAGGCTTATAAGAACGGTGCACGATGATAAGGTACACAAAGTGTCCTTGACATGCATGCTTTCAAAAACAATTGAAAGTCCTAGTCACCTCTGAGAAGTCACAACTCCTACTGCCTTCTTGCTTGGGTTGGGATTTCAAAATACAAATTCAGGAAAAAACACCAGTATTCAGATATTTCTTGTTCTCCAGAGCTGGCCATGTTTTTCCTTAAAGAAAAGCCATTTTTTCTGAAAATCTGCCCAAGTTTCTCTTCCTGGGTTACAAGAACTGTGACTTTGCCATCTTTTGCCACGGACCTTCAGATGCTTTACCTGATATTTCCCCTGACTTGTTAATCAGTATTATTTCCCACTGTTGTATTATTATTTTCCTTTTTATATCTTACAAAAATAATGTGATCTAAAAATTGCTATTTTATTAAAAATTATGAATTTGATGTATAATGTCTGGAGTAGAAAGATAAATAATATAAACATTCACAAGCCAAGGTGTGCAGTTTAAGTTGGGATTTTAGGCTCTAATGAGGTAGATTGAACTCAGACTCACTAAAAAAAATACATCTCTGAAAATAATAGCAATTCTGAAACTATCTAGAAACTTCTTTATAAAGAAGTTTAAAGAATATGAGTATACACACATGTGAATGATATGACTGAGTAAAAAATGCTGGATATGATCTGTGAAACATAAGAGTTCCAAAAATAGAAAAGAAACATCTGTCCATTGAGGAAACACACACACACACACACACACACACACACGGCTAAATCATATCATGTAGTAGTGGACAGTCATTCACCAGCTACTGATTTGGTGAGTTGAGTTTCTAATGAATAGATGGCTGAAGCTATGAAATACCCAAGTATGTTCTCCTAGTTTCTCTTTAAGAGCATTTGCCAGGAATTGTTTACATCTTGCAAGACAACTTTGGAGTTTCCATCTCTATCTATCCATGAATAATACTAACTGAAAGTTAATTAAACAAATAGAATACTTCCAGCCGTACAAGTTGTGTGAAGACGCAGAGATGTTTTGTTCACTGAGCTCTAGCATAGAGGGGCAGCCCCACACTTACACCTTTTTAGCAACAGCAATGACTTGGCAGCATCTGCTCATCCTAATTCTCGTGTGTGTGTGTGTGTGTGTGTGTGTGTGTTATGCACTCAGTAATTGAACGTGAGTTTTCATTTGTGGAAATAAAAGCACAGATTTCACCAGCTATTCCAGGCTCCAAATGTAGTTTTTCTTCTAAGATTTTAACTGGTCCATTTTCACTTTAACAAATGCATCAGGGAAAACTGAAGCTAATAGAAAGGAAGACAGTGAATTGTGTTTAAAAATATATTTACAGTATGACTCATGCTGGTGTAGCTGTTTAGAGCTGACCGAGACTAGCAGCTACTTTTTTGATATGAAGATGGAATATGACATTGTGGTACATTTATACAGATAGACACCGAGGATGGGACTCATCACAATGGAGTAAGTATGAGATGTAACTAACAAAAGTCTATAAAGTAGCCAAAGACAAAGAACATATAGCAAGGTAAATCAAAATTCAGGTACAACACTTAGACAAAACCATCAGCCAGGTCACAAGAAGATGTGTAACTTACAGATGAGAATCAATGACAGGTAGTGACCATCCAAAGTCATCTGTACAACTCGGGCTCTAACTACTTCAAGATGCTTAGAGACTACATTGAGCAGAGGTGAGACACAGTAGCAGGAGCTGAAGTTCTGGGATCTATGTGAGGGACCAAAAGCTGGAGCTCAGAGGGGAGTAAGAACACCATAGCCATTTAGTGGTTGCTTACTACGACCCCAAGGGAAAGTGGGCCCTTCTGAACTGTCTATGAGCACATCAAGGTGGGTTCTAGGAACTATGGAAAGCTATGCATTCTCAGGTAGAGACACAGGCTTATGGTAAGATGAGGACTAGAATCGTGTATCTAGATACTACTTACCTTTTTCAAAAGGTCCCGTTTATTAATTCCACCATGATCCCTTCTCCCATCAAGAGCTCCACTATTCTTCATAAGTGAACAAATTGAGAAAACGGAATCATGATGGAGGAGGGTCATCTGTCTATATGTTACTTTCATTGGTTAATAAAGA
>LOJH01003651.1:5772-37541 GCA_001685095.1 Ellobius talpinus | reverse complement strand
TGGTTGTGAACCACCATGTGGTTGCTGGGAATTGAACTCAGAACCTCTGGAAGATCAGGCAATGCCCTTAACCTCTGAGCCATCTCTCCAGCCCCAGTTTTACTCTTTTGATGCCTTTTCAAACTGTCTTTTCTCAGATGGCAAATCCATTTAACTAGGAATTGTGAAATTGAAATGAGTACATCACAGTAAGACTCAACAAAAGTGAACTAGAATCAAAATTGGTATTCTTTGAAGACCTTGAGGGACAGCCTAACTGGAGGGATGACCTAACTGAAGGGACAGTCTAACTAGATAGACAGTCTAGCTGGAGGGACAGTTCAGATGGAGGGACAGCCAAGCTGGAGGACAGTTCAGGAGGGGCAGCCCAGCCGGAGGGATGGCCTAAGTGGAGGAGTTTTCTAATTGGAGCCATCTTCCAACCACACAACGTTTACATTTAGTTGAATTGGGTTTTAAAGACTGGTATAATGTTCTCTTGGCATACTGGTTTATCATTGGGCCTTACCAGTTTGGAGCGTAGCAAGTAGATCTTGTACTCTGGATTCCCCAGTGAGTCAGGTCAGTGGGCTCCAGAGTTGACATGCAGACTTGCTTGGTCAGTTTGTCTCATTTGATGTTGTAAGCTAACATGGGCTCCATCACTGCACCGTCATCAGCGTGGCATCTGTGGCATTGTGTGTGTTGGTTCACTCACCTTGAAGAACATTTTATGTTGACGTATTAGCAACATGGATGTTGACTCCGGTGAATCACCGTTGTTCACCACTGAGAGGGCTCAGCTGCTCACAGCGGCAGGCATGCCCTTGGGAAACTGAGTAAGAGGCACCTAAGCCCAGGCCTCTTCTCCATGTTTAACCACCTTACTGCAAGCTGCTGATGCAGCAGCTCTGAGACTGAGTTGCTCATGTTTGAACTGTGTGCTGCTCCTTAATCATCCCTGTTGCCCTCCATTTCTGTGCAGATTGCAGCCCCCCTCCTGAAGAGTCCAGTCCAGGTACGTGGTTTCTGCTCAAGGCTCCTGCTGGTGTCCTTTAAATATTCAGGTAGTGCTTGTAGCTCAATTATCTAAGATTGTTTTGTGTTCCCATAGTTTGGAAAATACCTTAGGACTTCCTTTGTTTTGAGGCTTGGTAAGGGACCAGTGGGACTGAAGGAATTACGGCCTGAAACAGGCTGCTAGACACATTATGTTTTTCCTTCTGCATCCTAAAGCCTTTCCATGTGATTTACCTCTGAGTGCACTGGGTCCTGAGGTGGGTGATCTGATTTAGAAAGCTACATGTTTGTGAGTATTTCTTGTACATTCACCTGAGCTTTTGCACATAGCTCTGAAGGCACAGTTGGATGGTTTGTATCCTCTGGGGATGTGGTGGTGTAGCATCCTCTGCTCAGCTTCTGGATGCAGCTTTAGAACTCTCACCAGACATCAGTCCAGGCTTTGGTTGGAATTACTGCTAAAAATGAAATCTTTCTGCTACCTTTTTATGGAGAACCTAATGTCCCTGGTTCTGGCTCAGGGGTTGGCGAACTATAGTCTTGAACTAAATCCTGGCCACAGCCTGCATTTGTCATAGTTTATTGTCTGTCACCTGATGTTTTGAGTTAGTGCTACAGAGACTCTATTGCCCTCCTCGTCTATAAAGACTCTATTGTAGGGTGTGCCAACCCCTGATCTAGTTCCTGATGAGCTCCCTGTATTTGGCTTGTGGTTTTCTCACAGTATGCGTGCACCTCTCTTCGCCCAAACCGTTTTTTACTCTAAAGAATTATCTGCATAATCAGTCCAATGATTTCCTATTTCTGAGTAGATGTGAGGTGGAAAGACACCTGCTTTATATCTAGAGTACAGCAGACAATGGGCACAGGATTCATAGGGCCAGTCCCTCCCACTGACAGCATCGTGAGCCACACCTTCCCAGTTTGCCCTCCGTCCCTTTTATAGTTCTCTCCCCACGCGTCCATCCTGTAGCCTTGAGTGGGTCTTAGATCCCAGTATCAGATAAACCCTCGGGCTCATGAGCCTTAGTAGATGCACAGCTAACCTTGTACTGTACTTGCCTGCAAGTCTGGGACCATGGCCAGCAGTGAGGACCAGAAGGGGTGGCCTGTGAGCCTATGGCAGGAGCTCAGGGGCTCCTCTTCACTCTGGTTTCTGCCTGGCTTATAGAACTCTTCTGCTACTTGGGAACTACTGGTGGCTTTTCCACAGCTGATATTAAGTGGACGAAAATGGTTCCCTGCCAGGAGTCCTGTACTGCATATTTAGTCTCTATTAACACACAAAATCCAGAGGCTGAAGAGATTGCTTGGTGGGGAAAGTGCTTGCTGTGTACTCATGAGGATCTGACTTCAGAGTCCCCAGCACCCACGTGAAAAGCCAGGAGTCGCAGAACATACCAGTAATCCCAGCACTGGGGAGGGAGGTGGAGACAGCAAGCCAGAGCTTGCTGGCTGGTCAGGAGGTTAGCTGGTTAGTGAGCATCAGGTTCACTGAGAGGCCCTATCTCAAAAAGTAAGATGGGAGTGACAGACGCGTACACTAGACGTCAATGTCTAGTCTTCACATGTGCATCTACGGGTTCACACCTACACATGAGCACGCACATGCATATACTACATATACATAAAGTCACAAACATACAGACACACATACACTGTCTCTCATTCCCTGTTCATACTGATGAGTTAGTTAATTAAAAAAAAAAGCAGACTGTGGATTGGAAGAGCACTTGACGTTATCCAAAGTAGTATGGAACATGGACTGTCGAGGCAGCAAGCATGCATCACAGGTTAGCAGGTAGCTAAGGAGTTTATTCAGTCCCCAGAAGCCAAACAGCCGCAGCACTTGGGACATTGCTTACTCGACCTAATTTTAAAGAAATAATAATAATAAGTAGTAAACTATTGTCTTTAGTTTTGAGGTAGCATGTTGAAAACTCTTTACCAACTTCAACATCCCAGCCATTTTTATTTGACAGGACTGGGTAGATACCATGTGCTGCCATTTAAATCATTTTGGCTTGGGATCTTTTTAAATTGTGAGTTTTTATTCATACTCAAAACACCTACTACCCTCTAGCTTCTGCGGTCTCCTTGGCAGAAGCAAGCTGGCTGCTGCAGATAATGGCTTGAGAGTCAGTCATACAGGTGCCCGTTCTTAGAAGGGTTCTTAGCCTCTGTGCGGGTATGATGAGAAGGCTATCAGAAACACTGGAAATGGTGGCTTGTGGCCTTACTCACCTCAGCCACCCAGGCTTCTCGGATATCGTCTGCCAAGATGTCACATTCACCCCCTTGCAGTTTCATGTCACCCATTTTCCAAGACAAGTATTGTACTGCCTGCCCTTTAGCCATTTCTTCTATACCTTCTTTTCTACTTTAGCAAATCAGTCATTCTTATATGAGTTTCATTTCTGAAAAAAATGATTAAAGTGAAAAATTCATATTGGCGAAACTTGGCTTAGTTAAAACAACTTAATACTTTGATTATTTCAGGTTAAAATGACCATGGTTATCTTATGAATTGTCTATGTATAAGAATTAGAAAAGAGAAGTAAAAATGACTGCATTTGATCTAAGCATTTCAATTCTTGCTGAAGAGCAATATTTGGGGGACAGAGGGAGCTTGTTTGTTGTTGTTATTTTGTTTTTGCTTGAGGTTGGATATTAGTATATAGTCCAGGCTAGCCTTGAATTTGTCATCCTCCTGCCTCAGCCTCCCAGGCCCTGGGATTATAGGCATGCCCTACCATACCTGGCTTATGAAGAAGGTTTTTACTGACTACTGTTCTCAAGTGTCTTGCTCTCCTCCCTGGTTTTCATTGGCCATTTTTGACAGACTGTTGACACAGTTCTTCAGAGAAACCAGAAACTGGAACTTGGTGTCTGAGGAGTTCAGAGGGAGAGTGAGGTCTGGGAGTCTATCTAGTGCTTCTCTCTTATTTCCCAAAAAGGTATTCACATGGCTGAGGGGTCCAGGGCCTTGCCTGTGTTCCCCACTGCTCCGCGGCCAGGCCTGGAACTCATATTTTCCACTTCCCAGTCCAGTGTTCTTTGTCACTGTGTCATATTTGCTAAAACCTTTCTGCTAAATTTAAGCTTTTTTTCCATTACAGACATAACCCTGTCCACATGCTGTGTGCATATCCATTTAGATTACTTCCAACCCTGGACTGTTCTGTGTACTTAGTCCACACTGGCCTGTCGCTGAGTGTGGGCAAGTTCCTCCACACATTCTTGGAGTTAAAGTGCTAGCCAGATGGTGAATGAGCAGGGCAGGTCTCCCTTCTCCAGTGTGTGTGAAAGACTGAGGCTCCCGCTGGTTTGGAGTGCTGCTTCATCCAGTAGGGATGTGCTGATGCCTGTTTTTGGATGTGACATGTCTTTTTGATGTCTTCTAAAAAGGAAGGAAACAAAGGCAGCCCCAAAGCTGCCCCTAGCCTTGCTCTTCCCCTCCGAGGTTCTATTTATAAAGGGCTGTATGGTGCAGGGTCAGAGTCTCCTTACATTTCTGAAAGAAAACTAAGCTGGAACAGTGGTACAGAGGGGTGGCAGGAGCAGAGTTGGCACTTGGCTGTGAGAAGGGCCATGGCATGCCCGTCTGTGGGCATTCCTTATGGAGTAGAGGAACCCCATGCTGTGGAAGGAGATTGGCTCTTCTTGCACACAGAATCTGTTTGTGGCCATGTCATGACCCGGGGAAGCTTCTTTTCTTGTTGTTTGCCTCAACTACCATAGTCTTGCCTATTGAGGAAGGGGTCACTAGTAGTTTTAGGGTGTCTGGTGTATGTGGATGACACCAGAGTAGAACTGCTTTAGCTTACCGCAACAGTGGAGGCGGAAGGACGGAGCAGAATACTCTGGGCAGAACTTAGTGCTACTTTTCCAGGCCATGTGGTGAGGCAGGTAGGCTCGGAAGGTATAGAGGGCTGAGGGTGCCAGAGAGGATGGGTAAGGGTAGAGAGCTTGCTACTTGACATGACCTCCTTGAAGCCTTTCTTTGGAATTCTAACATGCCCTTCACTCGTGCACAGGTGAGTGGAGTGAGGCCCTTTATCCCCTGCTGACCACCCTCACAGACTGTGTGGCCATGATGAGCGACAAAGCCAAGAAGGCCATGGTCTTCCTGCTCATGCAGGACAGTGCCCCCACCATTGCCTCATACCTGAGCCTGCAGTACCGCCGTGACGTCGTCTTCTGCCAAACCGTAAGCCCCAGAGGAAATAAGGGAGGTCATGGGCACCTTCTGCCATAGAGAAAACAGACTCAGGCACCCTGCCCTTCCACCTTTACTTGTGGAAATCACAGGTGGCCTTGTTTCCCCAACCTGTTGCTTTTATGTTCATTTAGTAGAGCAGCAAAGGAAGGAGACAACTTACGACTGTTTGTCCTCCTGAAGAGCTAGCTCTGACAGGAGAGCCTAGCACCAAGAGGCAATGGCAAAGGCCTCTTTGTCGCCTTCTTCTTTTTCTCTCCAAGGGATGTGACTGAGGGCCACATGGGTGCTCGTCAGTGCTCAGTGCAGTTGAAAGGGAAGGCACTCAAGTTCTGTGGCTTGTCACAGGGCTCCATCTAAAGATTTCAGTTACCATTCAATGAAGAGGTGAGATGACTCTCCCAAGTTCAAAGATGCCAGTAATAGAATTAATGATGTCAGTAGCTTGGTACGGGGCTGGTGCTCTGTACATCCCCCACTGATGCTGGGAAGCCTGTTTGATGCCACAGAAAACCTCCCTAAGGAAACTAGGCAGCTACATTCACTCTTCTTTCCAGGGTTGGTGTGGGTCTGAATAGATAGCCCTTTCCCTATGGGGAATTGATTCTAAGCTTCCAGAAAGTTTCAGTTCAGGAACACCCCCAAGTAGGTCATGTTGGACGCCGAGCCCAAACCAAGCCCACCTTTGACAGGTGCTGCAAGATTATGGTGTTTAGCACCCTCTCCATAGCCTTTGATTACTGTGGTCCCAGCCCCTAGCCCTTCCCTGAGGGGTAAGAGATGCTGCTGATGTTCCTGGAGCAAAGGGACCAGGGCATGTGCTAGCTTCTGCTTCAGTAAGAACGCCTGTTCTACACACTGTTCCTGTGCCTCCCCACAGCTGACAGCCCTCATCTGTGGCTTTATCATCAAGCTGAGGAACTGCCTGCACGATGATGGCTTCCTGCGGCAGCTCTATACTATCGGACTTCTGGCCCAGTTCGAAAGCCTCCTGAGCACCTATGGTGAGACCCCAGCTTGGCCCAGGCCCACAAAGGTGTTTCCATTTGTGCCTCTGTCCCTTCTTTCCAAATTTCAATTAGTCCAAACATCACCAGGATAGAAAACAAAGAACCAGGTGATAATCCTGCAGTTCTGTATACCTCTTGGTTTGCAGGGGTGATGTTGAAAATATCTTGATGGTCTTTCTAGTGAGCATGGATGATAATTTGGGTTTCTTCTGAATTGCTCCCATCACTGCTCTCTGGTGTAGTGATAGCTGTACACTGAAGACATTTGTAATTCTATGAGCTCCTTTCTCTAGCTGAGAAGAATAGTCGCTGGGTCAAGGGAAAGGGATGGGCAGAAACTTAAAAGCTGATTCCAAATTGCCTTTTAGGGAGACTTCTTCCCCCCAGACTTGCTTTCCATTTATTTCTTCCAAGAAGATGAAAATGGACTATGTGAAAAAAGTATTTTTTCATTTTGGGATTATAGGGGATTTTATTATTATTACTATTTCTTCTTTCTTATACTAACCCCGAAATTTGCCCTCCTTCCTTTTCTCCTGGTTCCTTCCCACTCCTTCCTCTTTCCTCCCAATTCACTTCTCCATTTCACTTCAAAAAAGGGCAGGCCTCCCAGGGATATAAGGGTTGCAGTAAGAGTAGGCCCCTCCCCCATGTATTTAGTCTGGATGGGTCAACTCAGAAGGAGGAAAAGAGTTCCAAAAACAGGCAAAAGAGTCAGGGATAGCTCCTGCTCCCACAGTTGGGAGTTCTACAAGAAGACCAATCTACACAACCATAACATAAATGCAGAGGAACTAGGCTGACCCATACAGGCTCCCTGGTTGTTGGTTCAGTCTCTGTGGGCCCCTATGAGCCCTGTTTGGTTGATTCTGTGGTCTGTGTTCTTGTGGTATCCTTGACCCATCTGGCTCCTCCCCCTTTGCCACGGGATTCCCTGAGCTCCACCTACTGTTTGGCTGTGGGTCTCTGCATCTGTTTCCATCAATTGCTGGATGAAGCCTCTCTGATGACATTTGGGCTCGGCATCAATCTATTAAAGAATCATTTCATTGTTGTTGGTCATAGTGTTTTTGTTTTACAGTCAAGTTTGGTTCTATCCTAGGTCTCTGGGTCATCCAGCCTCTGGGTCCTGGCCATCCAGACAGTGTCAGGTGTAGGCTTCCTCCTATGGCATGGGTCTCAAGCTGGACCAGTCATTGGTTGATCACTCCCACAATTTCTGCACCACCCAGTACATCTTGTAGGCAAATTTGTAGGTCAAAGATTTTGTGGCTGGGTTGGTGCTCCAGTCCCTACACTGGAAGTCTTTCCTGGTTTTAGGAGATGGGCATATCCATATTCAGACACCATATCCCCAATTACTAGGAGTCTTAGCTAGGGTCACACTTACAGATTCCAGGGAGTTTCCACTGCACTAGGTGTCTACCTTGTCTGCAAAATTCCCAGTTCCACTTGTCTCTCCTAAAACTCTCTCCTCTCATCCTCCCCTAACTGATCCCTTCTGTTCTTGTCCCTGCCTGACCCCAGGCCACCTGAGATATTTCTTCTATTTCTCCTCAGGGAGATCCATGCATCCCTCCCTTCAGCCTTCCTTGTTCCTGTGACACCACATTCAAGACTATTCCCCATTTTCTCTTCTACCAGGTTCAGTGTATTTGGTTTTATGTTGGGGTCTTTGATCCACTTGAGTTTTGTGCAGAGTGATAAATATGAATCTATTTGCATTCTTCTTCTACAGCCATACCACCCTGAATACACCCAGTCTCACCAGATTATGGGTTTTGATGAGGTATCCAGCCATGGGTGGTGGACAAATTGGCCACAGCAAAGCTGTTTTAGTTTCTCTTTTCATCCTTGAAGAGCTGGCATGGCTTTTTGAGGTTCCGTGCACAAAAGTTTGAGAAGGATGGAGCCCAATCCTCCAGCTACATTTGCAATGTTGTTATGTGGTCAGTAGCAGATTCTCTCACAGAGCACTCTGTCAGGGGAACGGGGCTCAGAGAGTGCCTCCCATCCATGCCCTTAACCCTCTGCTCACAACTGTCCTGGGAAAGTAGAAGGCCTTGGCATCACCCTTCTCTCTTTTCAACTCCTCTCAGGAGAGGAGTTGGCCATGTTGGAGGATATGAGCCTTGGAATCATGGACTTGAGGAACGTGACCTTTAAAGTGACCCAGGCCACTTCGAACACATCAGCTGACATGCTGCCCGTCATCACAGGAAACCGGTAAATAATCGTGCTTTAAATACTCCAGTCAACAGCAGTGTTGTTAATTTGTGTGTCTCAGGACACAGGACACAGTCTGCCTTGCGCTTTGCTTTGCTTTTATTTTATTTTATTCTATTTTACTCTTTTAAAACATGGCATGCAGCCTTCCTCCTACCCATGTCAATTTCATAATTTCTCCTTAAAGGTGTGAGTGGGCACTTGAGCCACACTGGCCAGAGTCTCACCCAAGGCTCTGAAGTATGCTTTGGGTCTGTCCCCTAGTCTCAGTGTCCTGACCTCACCCCTACTTTTCCTCTCTTCTCTAGTGATGGCTTTAATGTGCGAATCCCTCTGCCAGGACCACTGTTTGACTCCCTGCCCCGAGAGATCCAGAGTGGCATGCTGCTGCGGGTGCAGCCAGTCCTCTTCAACGTGGGCATCAATGAGCAACAGACACTGGCTGAGAGGTGTGTGCCATTCTCCTGGTGCCTTTGCAGCTGGGTGTTTAGTGTCTGTGGAACTGTGGGTGTGGGCTCACCTCAACTTGGGAAATACACAGTGGTTTCTGGGAGATGTTGTACAACTTTTAGTAGAACAGGGCATGATCAGATGTACATGCTAATTAGGTCATATTGCTGTCCATGGGTAGAAAGGAATCAAGGGAAACATGAGATCGTTACTGAAGAGACTGGATCACAGGGCAGTGCCATGGATCTGAATAGGTAGAGCATGGTGTAGTGTTCTGAGAGGGACCAGCTGGAGAATGATGTAAGAAGCATGGGGAATCAGTAGACTGAGGCCCTATGCTTCTAGATTAGACAAATGGGTTGGTGCCTTCTCTGAGCAGGACAACGGAGAAGGCTGTGTTTCGAGCAGATGGTGCCTGGGCCCAGGTTGAAGCACCAGCATAGGAAACAGAGCTCTCCCAAGGCAAGAGCTAGAAGAATCTAGTTTGAGGAGAGTGGGCTTTTCGTGGGAGCTACAGCTGAAGATGTCCCAGGAGAGAGAGTGACGTTCCCTGCATCCAGCTGCTGTTAGGCAGTTTCTGGAAAGGACTGATGTAGTCCAGGTGCAGTGAGCAGACGGGGTAGAGGAGGGGAATGTGCTTGTTGGGTGGAGTAGAAGGGGGTCAGCTTTGCCTTAGTTTGTTTGCTTGCTCCAGCAGCATACTTGTAAGTTTGTTTTGCTTCTCAGATGAAGGGAGACTGCACACAATGGAAAGATGCCTCCTTCCCCAAGGGGCAGATGCCTACTAGACACAAAGCTGTGTGGGTACCAGGGTGAACTGTCTGAGGCTAATGTTGGTGTGGCATAGAGCAGGGGTGGGTGGGCTGCGCTCAGGGCCCAGGTCTCAGATTGCACAACTGCAGGGCTCCTCCCCCTCCCTTTTAACTATTCACCACCTTCCTTTCAGGTAGCATCTATTGTTTACCTCATGTATTTGGTATTGTCATTCTTGCAACATGTAGTGGGCGTAGGTCAAACCCACTTGATGAGGAAAGAGCAAAGGCCCCAGCCCAGCCCAGAGGGACAGTTAGCATTCACACAGCAGAGAGTGACTTCAGATCCCAGCATAATCTCCTTATTCCTGGCTCTCCCACTGTTGTCCCCTTTCCTGGGCGCCTTTGAGGCAGGAAGACTTGAGGACTGTAAGCTGAGAGCCTGTGACACTCAATGGACCTTCCAGTCTCTGAGCCTCATGCTTTTGGCCACTTTTTATTGCTGTAACAAAGTACCTATAAAAAGATTTAAAACTTAAGAAGTAAAGGTTTATTCTGGCTTATGATTTCATTAGTTTCAGGTCATGGTTGCTGGTTCCATTGCTCCTCAGCCTGTGCATGGCAAGACTGGAAGTCATGCTGTAGAGCTCATGGTGGGCGGAGTCGTTCAGCCCATGTGCCTGAGACAGGAAGGGTCAGAAGACAAGGCTGACTCTTCCAAGACGTGCCCAGTGTCTGTTTCCGCCAACTAGGCCCCAGCTCCTAATAATGCATTTCCTGGAAACTTAGCAGTGAGTCATGGGGATCCAGTCACTCTTGCTGGTGCCCAGAGCCCAAGCCTTCCACATGTGAATTTGCATGGGGAGACTTCTTACCAAACTGCAGCAAGCGCGGACGCTGCACCAGTGTCCTCTTAGGCACATCACTCTTAGGCGTACCTGTAGTGAGTTACAGTAGTTTCTGCTTGTGAAATCTGTCCCCAGTGCTGTAGGGATGACTTCATCCTCAGGAAGGAGAGAGAGACTTGGGGTTTGGACTTGCAGGTTTCCTGCTTGGGAGAATCAATCCTCATAGATTTCTTGCAGCTTTCAATTTGTTAGAGGAAGATGGCATGGCCCTTCTGCTGATGTCTGATTCTCTCCAAGGTTTGGGGACACATCCTTACAAGAAGTCATCAACGTAGAGAGTTTGGTGCGGTTAAATTCCTACTTTGAGCAGTTCAAGGAGGTTTTGCCGGAGGATTGTGAGTATTCCTTCACTCATAACATGTTCTCCACTGCTTGTGCAGTCTTCATTTTGGATGCTTGAGCTCCAGCCCTCTGCTCTCTGATCTAGATGCTGCCTAGTGCATTCTACTGCAGCAGTGTGACATCTGTGTATGTGCACAGATCCTACATGGATAGATTTGAGCTGTATTTTCTCCACCTTCATATATGTACATGGCATCCTGTTCATCTGGCTTGAGTCCCACCAGGAAAGCTTCCCCAGTGCTGCAGTCCCTGCTTCCCTCTTCTGCAGCTGATTCTCTTCTGCTATATATGGCGTAGCATTTTCTGCCACCATGTTCTGCTTCTCACTGGTACTTGCTGTGGAAGACTGTGTGCATCTGCTGGAGCACCAGGGGTTCTTGGAGGCAGTCCAGGGGTTCTGCATGAGCTGTCTGTGAGTTTCTGTCCCTGGCGTGGAAAGCAAGATGCAGAAAAGACACTTCATAATAGTGTTTATGGGCAGGATGACCCTGCCATAGTCCCCCAGAGCAGTGGAATTCCATGACGTACTCATGTATGGTTCTCTGTTCTCCATGTGAGGACACGTCAGAGAGGGTTCAGGCAGCCACAGAACTCAGGAAGAAACCCAGTGCTGCTCAGCATCCCAGTAAACTCACTGAGCCTTTGCCATGTTTATCCCCAGTGAGACAGCCCCTGCCTCTTTGGGTACCACACATAGCATACAGACACCATCCTTGACTGGAGATAAGTTTGGTTTCTCTTGTGTGGGGGATGGGTCTGAAAAGGAGCGATGTATTGACTGGGTAGATATAAGCAGGCTTCCCTCGCATTCTCTTAGAAGGTGACAGGGACCCTAGACTTGAGAAGCGATGATGAGACAACAGTGTGGGAGCATTGCAGGGTCTGATGAGCCAGGCACCAGGTCAGTGCCCTGCACGCTGTCCCATGTGCACTGTTGTGAACCATAAGAAGTCAACGTTAGTCTGTGTCCAGGGAAAGAAAAGGTTGCCTGAAACCTGTATTCGTAGTTAAGAAGGACCCAGGAGAAGACATTGGCATTCATTTGGTGGTGCTCATTTGGGAAACAGGAAAAAGCTGCCTCTGCTTGGGCTCCCTAGTGTGCTGGTTAGATTGGAGGAGGGGACACAGGCTACAGGCAGCCCCAGGAAGGCAAGGGTGTCCCCTGAAACATTTTCTCTGTGACCCTCACCTGCTGCTGATATAGCATGGTCAGGGGAGGAGGCACACTGCAAGGTTCTGACTGAAGCCCTGAAGCCAACAGTTTGAGAACTTTAAGCATATTGGCCTTAGCATATGGATTCTTTCATAGTGTCTTAGTCAGGGGTTCTGTTGCTGTGGTAAAACACCATGACCAAAAAACAGCTTGGGAAAAAGGGGTTTCAGCTTACACTTCCACATCATAGTCCACCATCAAAGGAAGTTAGGATAGGCCCTCAAGGCAGGAACCGGGAGACAGGAGGTGATGCAGAGGCCATGGAGGAGGAGCCTACTGTTCCCCATGACTTGCTCACCCTGCTTTCTTATAGAATTCAGGACCACTAGCCAGGGGTGAAATCACCCACAGTGGTGTGGGCCTCCCACATCAACATCAATTATCAGTAAGGCAGTGAGCCACGGACTTGCCCACAGACCAGTCTGGTGGAGGCATTTTCTCAATTGCGGTTCTCCCTTCCAAAACAACTCTAGCTGGTGTCATGTTGACATAAAATCCTCCAGTACCCTTCATAATACCTTCATAAATGGTTGCCTTGTCTTTGATTTTTTTTCCCAGGTTTCTTGGGTGAAGCAATATGACATGGCTCAAGAGGTCCTGCAAAACTTCCATAGTGGAGGAGGGTTGCTGTTAGGATTAATGGGGTTAGGGATCCCTGGGCCATTCAAAAATTCTTCCTTCAAGTGTGAGTTGTGGTCCCTCATAGGAGGCTGCACTTGACTCTCCCAAGGTTTCTGTCCACTCCCTAGTCAAGACCCATTGCTCCAAGCACCCTGCATTCCTGATGTGGGTTTGGAAACCAGGCAGCTCACCCTCACTTCTTGCTCACTTTGCCCCTTAGAGGGGCAAGAGGCTTGGATAATTATAGTTCCTTTGGCATCCCCTTCTCCTGCCTCTTGGGAAAGCCAACAAAAGATAAAAGTCACTGCCCTTTGATGGTGGCACTAATAGCCATGGAGAAAATTCAAGGATCAGCATCCTGGTAGCTATATTCAAATCCACAGTCACCTTCCTCCCATACCTGCTGTGAAGCAGGAAAATACTTCCTCAGTAGAAGTATCTTTGAGTGGATCCCCTCTGCCATGGACGCCTCTTCTCTTCCAGGTCTACCTCGATCTCGGAGTCAGACCTGCCTGCCAGAGCTACTGCGTTTTCTAGGACAGAACGTCCATGCACGCAAGAATAAGAATGTGGATATCCTCTGGCAAGCTGCTGAGGTACTTGTCATGGTGCAGAAGAGTTACAGTGCCCTTCCAACAGCCACCTTAGCAAAGACAGGCAGGTCAAAACCCCAGCCAGGGAGGAGAGCACAGATCCCTCTAACCACAGAACACAAGGAACGGTTGCTGCATAGGTTCAGGGATGCTGGAAGACACTGAGCATCATTGCCCAGGAGTTCTTTCTGATCGGCTGCCTGCATTTCCACAAGAGACATTGGGTCTGGTGTGTTGTCCTCTTGAGAAGCCTGAACAGTCATTTGATCCCTGCTGACACTTTGTGAGGTTCATAGGGAGTCTGTGGCTACCTCTCAAAGCTCCTCATAGAATTCTTTTTTTTTTTTCTTCCTTTTTTTCGGTTTTGGTTTCAATTTTGGTTTTCAGGGCAGGGTTTCTCTGTGTAACTGCCCTGGTTGTCCTGGAACTTACTTTATAGACCAGACTGGCCCCAGCTCACAAAGAGCTGCCTGCCTTTGCATCCCAAGTGCTAGGATTAAAGGTGTGTGTCACCACCACCTGGCCCTTATAGAATTCTTCCTCTGCACTGCTGCTCAGACCTCCTCACTGCCCCAGGCACCTGCGCAGCTGGTATTTCCTCAGAACTTCAGTCACAGAACTCCAGGTCTCCACTAAAAGGTGGGGTATCTGAACTCATCTGCCTCTCATGCCACGGCAGTATGTCCTGACCAATCCCAAGATCCAGGACTAATGGCATACCCATGACATTCTACCTCATTGCCTGGCCCGAGGAGGACCTGTGAGTGGCATGTGTCCCCTGGCTGAGTTATCCTGGGTCCTCATTCCTTGGGCTGGATGTGCCAAGAAGGCCCAGGCATGACTTAGAAGGGATAGCTGGTAAGGGTTAGTGCAAAACAGTGATGCCCAAAAGTCTGTAGAAGGAATGTCCCTTGAGAGAATATACAAGGGACAGTTCCCCTGAGGGATGGGGGTGCAAGATGGGCAGAGATGAAGTCAGGCTCCCCAGGTGGCAGGGCCCTCCAAGAACTCGTTTGGAGCTAACTTAGGTTCTGATACCAACTCAGCAGGACACAGAGTTGGGGAGCCAGGCATTCAGGCTAGGACTAGGCCTGAGGTTACTGCTAGTGCTCCTGCCAGACCTGTGGGGTGCCACCTCCCCTTGAGGGTGTTGCCTTTCTGCTGGCTTTTCTCTCCTTAGAAGAATCCATTTCCTGTTGGCAGGTCTGTCGCCGCCTTAATGGGGTCCGATTCACCAGCTGCAAGAGTGCCAAGGACCGCACAGCCATGTCAGTGACGCTGGAGCAGTGCCTGATCCTGCAGCATGAGCACGGCATGGCCCCGCAGGTCTTCACACAAGCCCTGGAGTGCATGCGCAGGTGAGTGAGGGCTCCCGTCAGGCTGCACCTGCCCAGCCACCTGCACTCCCTTTGCTGTGTAAACTGCAGATGAGCCCGTAACCCTGAGTTTGACCACTGCTCAAACTACTGACCCTGTCAAACTCAGGTGGTATTCTCTTAGAAGGCCAGGAGGACAGCCAACACTCTTTGAACAGAACTGCACTGACCCCAGAGAGTGGTGGGCAGGCTGGGGATCAGACAGTTCAATAAGGATGTGGAGCCACGCTTGCTTAGCAGGCAGCTGCTTTTACATAGTATATGTGTGTGTGTTTTATACTCCCAACGCCAGTGAAGGAACCGTGTCTGCAGGTTGCACTGGTTTGCTCTGCTACCTCACTAGTAGTGACGAGTTTGCTCTCTTGAGCCGAATGTCCAGTGAATGTTTCATGGCGACAGCTGTCTGTGTTCCCTGGCCACCTCCCCCTAATGATGTCCTGATTCTGAGACAGCAGATGTGTTAGCAGAATGAAACCCAGAGTTCAGATTGTCCTCTGTTGATGGATGCCTTGTTTCAAGCACTGCTGGGAAGCTCCCTACCTCGCATACCAAAAGAAAGGATAAGAAACCTGGTTTTCCTGTCTCCTTTGATGTAGTCACCAATGCTGTTAAAGTCTCGTTTCCAACAGTCACTTCTATTGAATGTTCTGTATCATTTGTCCTCTCACCAAATTCTTTAAAGTGTTTGATTCTCTTATCCTTTCTATATGTTTCTGCCATTTGACCTTCTCACAATGCACAGAGTGATGCCCGAGCTCATGCCTCTTGATAGCAGCATAAATGGCATCATTCCGTTCCTGTTTTGTCTCCAGGTTCATTTAAAACCCTCTGTAAATGTTCCTAGCTCTCCATGCCTCTGTCTTCGGTAATGGAAAAGCAATGGAGTCTGGATATGACGGGTCTGTATCCAAAATCTCCATACCCTTTTAGGGTCTATACCAAATGTGATCCTGGTTCTGAGGGGAACAGCTATTCTGTGCCCCATTGTGCAGTAGGGGGAAAGGCTGATCTAGAGAACTACATATGTCCACCACTGAGGAAGTGAAGATGACCCAGACAGCAAAGGCTGGCACCAGTGTCCTAGGGGCTACCTCCAATTGTGCCCCCCCACTATATCCCAATAATCAGTAAACTATGTCCCTATCAATAGATTAATATATTGGTAAAAGCAGAGTCCTCAGGTCCCAATTACCTCTCAGTGGGGCCCACTAGCTGGGACCCATATCTTCAGCAGGTGAGTTCTAATCTGTTTAGCAGCCACAAACTCTTTAGCCAGCTTTACCTGTGCCTCATTCTGGGAAAATCTGAAAGTTTTCAAACCTTTTAGCTCTGCTTTCTGTTCCCAGTTGTTACCATTAATCTGGCCAGCAACACCCGTGCACCAGCTTGAATAATGGGCTGCTGTGACTCCTTCTGACAGATTATTTATACCGTCCACAGGACAAGGACAAAATATAGAGAAATTCTTTGCCAGAATGTAATGTGGATGGCCTCTGGTCTGGCTTCCAGTTGAGTCTGTTCCCATCTGAAAGAAACCTCATGAACAAAGTCTTTACTGTCCCCATTTTGTTTGACATAACTGGACATTCGAACCTCTGATTTACCCATTGAACTCTGCTTACAGCATCTTAAGGGTTTATGGGCTTTTTCTCCAGACTCTTCTGAGTTCCTCCTGCAAGCCAGTTCCAAAGGCTTCTGAGTCTGATGATCCAGTATAGTCACAGTACCCCACTTCTCCAGTAACAAACGTGTATTGGTCAGTCAGTGTCCCATTGCAGTGACGGCATACCTGAGAAAGCAGCAGAAGGGAGGAGGATTTGGCTCATAGTTGGAGAGGTTTAGCAAGTTTGTTTCTGGACTGTGGTAAAGCAGAGTGTCCTAGCAGAAGGGCATGGCAGCACATGGTTGCTCACTTCACAGTAAGCAGAACCTAGAGTGACAGAGACTGGACAAGATGCACCTTTTAAAGACACATACCTTTGCCCTTGCTCCGGTAAACGAGCTCCCATCCATGTTCTGGTCAGAAGATCTAACTAAACTCAGTGAGCCACACACAAGGAGGCATGGAAGTAGGGGTGAGACTTGTTGAGAAGGGTTCCTACAGGAAGAGGGAGGGGGTTGGGGTGAGAATGACTAAATGCATTATATAAATGTATGAAGCTATCTCAGCAAACGTAAGATAACATAAGGTGGTTGAGATGGCTCAGTGGGTAAAGGAGCTGAGTTGATCACTGGGACCCACATGGTGAGAACCAACTCCTGCCAGTCATATGTGCGCCCACCTCATGCGCCTGGCACATGCACAATGAATGTAATTTAAAAGATTTTAAAGACACATACTCTGCTGTCCCACACCCTCCAACCAGGCCCCGTCTTCCACAGTTACCACCTCCCAATCTATTAGTTTACTGATGAAGGCCGAGCCCTTGCCAGCTACTTCACAGATTCCCATATTTTGAACACTGCTTGTACTGGGACCCAAGCCTCCATTAACACATTACCCTTTGGTGGAGGAACACATCATAGCTAGACTGTAACATCACATTTGACACATCATTCCGTAGGTTAATAGTCCCATGTCTTTGTAGATCTCTAGCAGTTTGATACAGGTTAGTAAGTTGCACTTGCTCAGTGTCCTGGAGTGTCATTCCTGTCACCATTGTTTGCTCAGAGGCCCTTAGGGTTGTTTTATGTACTGTTTATGGACCCCATGACCCTGAGCAAGGAATGACCTTCTTCCTAGGAAATGAGCATATTTCCTGCTCTCTTTCTCTGCCTCATTCAACCCACTCCCTCTCTGTAGCCACAGCATTTCCTAGGATCTAAAATCTCTACAGCGGGCATACTTCAGATGAACGATTATTTTCTACAAAACAAAGCCTCTGCCTGTCCCACTAGCCTCAGCACAGCGACTGTGCTCGCCACTGCCCTCTGCTGACCCTGAATGCCCTGGGCCCTCGCTGCAGGCCTTTGTTCTCAGGTGACACAATTGCACCCAACTTCTGTTTTCCGGATTTGCCCACGTGGTGAAGACAGGTTTGGTTAGTTATCTGCAAGCCCTATGGCTACAGTGGCAACCAGCCCTGCAGCACACCGAGAGCCCTAATGATGGCAGCGGTGGACCCTAGCAGTATCATTGAGTAGATGGTGCATTTGGCTCTCTTGCTTTCTCACTGTGTCTTAGCAGATGAGAGAGTAGAATGTACAGGTGGGAACAGAGCTGATGTGCTGACTCTTGGAGGTGTGTGCACACGTGCACATGCAGGCACATATGCACATGGAAATAATAACAATAATCTGTAGTGGTGCAAGATGAATTCTTGTACCAGGACCCACTTCAAGTCCCCAGTGTAAAGGAACGTGAGGTTGGGTCTAGATTCACATACTCAATTCCTGTAAGCCACGTGGGCTGAGCCTAGCACCCCTCTGGCTGGGGTTGAGGATAATGGCACAGGTAGAGGTGGCCTTCTATCCCATGTTAGGAACTGAAGTCCTCCTGGACAGCCACAGTGACCCACTATAATTGTAATCATCTGTCAGTGCTTGCCAGCTTGCACAGTGTCCCCTGTCATAAAAGCCCGTCCCTGCAGGGCCAATCCTGAGCTTAGGGCTTGCAGAAAGCCAGGCAGGAGGCATCTTGAGCCCCTGCCTACCCATCTGCAAGCTGTTCTTTCAGAGTCCCTGAGACCAGAGTCCGGGTTAGTGCTGCTGTTTGCTAGCTAGGAAGGATGTTGGTCCTCAGTCATGTGGTTCTGGATACCATCAGTGTCCTTCACATTTTCGGTACTGGGTCTTGATCCCAGGACCTAGTGTCATCTAGCATAGTTATCACTGAACTACACTCAGCCTCCAACAAATTTCCAATGTGAATTTGGTTGACTCTGTTTTGAGGGATCATCTAGAACAGTGTCTTACAGAAGTGGAGTCAAGATCGCTACACCCCTCTACCACTCAAACTGAGATTTGAGGCAGGTCAGGGAGGACGCTGCCCTGGATTGACACCCAGGTAAATGAGTTTTGTCTGTGTGGTTGATCAAGAATCAGCTTCGTACCCACCACTGTACTCCCCGTCACCTAGGCATCTGTGAGAAGGTCAAACCCCATGGTTCTTCATGTTCAGCTTGCTTCTCAGAAATGCCCGTCGCAGCATGTGGGGCATGACGGGCGGCATGGAGCTGTGCGTGGCCAGTTGAGAGAGGGTGAACATGAAAACCATCCTTTCAGCTACATGTGTTAATTTTGGTAGACTACAGTATTTCTTTCTTATTTTTCACTTCTCTTTCTCTCCTTTTTTTCCTGTAACTGTGCTGGTTTTATTTTGGTCTTTCGTTCACACCCTTCTCTGCATTTTATTTTTCTTTCTGTTGTGGTTCATTCCATTTTTTTTTCAATCTTAACTTTTGGTTTTCCTTTCTCCTCATACTTTTGGGTAAAACCCATCGCATGTGTCTGTCTTTTTGTTTTGTTTATTTCTTTCCTTCCCCCTTTTCTTTTCCTTTCTCCCAACTTTTTCCTTTTCACAGCATTGGAACACGGGAGGTAGTCACCCAGAAGAACTTGAGCGGCCTGGTGCCCATCCGAGACTTAAGGCTAGACCCCAGCCTCCTTTGTTCTATTCCTTTATTAGCTCTGAGCCCCAATTTACTGATTGTGTGGCTCTTTCTGAGCATAGCATACCTGGTGACCAAATTACGCTGCAAATAAATATTATTATGAAAATTAATTAGTCACAAGACAGACAAAAGTGCCCGAATATGTCCAGCCACCGTGTACCAAACTGGACAGAAGGAAGGTGTCAAAGTGAGGTCTGCCAAGAAATATCTCATGCCTTACAGTTTGATGTTCTGTTCTTCTGAACTGTAAATACCTGCCAAATTCTTTCATCGAGAGGACTTGTTCATTTTGATTGTGTAGTGTCTTCAGTGCTTGTAACATGTTCTTCTGGTGCCTGTGACTGCATTATTTAGCTGGCCTGGAATTACTTGTACCAAATATCTGACCTTCTGATGTATAACTATTTATACCTGTACATCTTGTGTGCCCTGCTCCAAGAGAAAGGGATGCTGTCTGAAAAGAGTTTGTATATTTGATACTATTCCTCAAGTGTATTGCTAACCTTCCTTGCCTTTTGAAGAAATCAACAAGAAAAGATGCTTTATCGGTTTATCTAGATACCCCTGTTTAGTAGGACTGGACTTCCTACTTTCCTTTCAGAGCGTAGTCCTGGGATTGCGATAGCAAACAGTTTGTAGAGTCATGCTTCCTCGCTTCCAGTTATTTCCACCTGGTGGCGACACAGCTGTGGACGTAGGAGCACATGCCACCTAGTCCAGCACACAGACTTTACATCTTGCATGTGACTCCAGGGTTGCTCTTAATATACGCAGTAGCAAGAGTTACATACTTTTTCTTTAAGTAATTTTTTAAATTTAAAAACTGTATATTTTATTCTAGATGAAGTCTAGATATCTCTTTTCTTTTACTAATACAATAAGGTTAATAATGAACAAAAATCAAAGAAAATGTTTTTAAAAAATGAAGCTTAAATTTTGGCAGTTGTGAGAGAGCTGTGAAAATGGGAGATAACTGTGGGTTTGCGTGTGTCACTCCTAATTTTAACATTGGCACTGCCTGTAAAATAGGATGACTAGTCACCCTGACACTCCTACATGGCAGAGAGTAATTGTCCTTCATAGAAATAACCAAGCAACCTAGGGAAGGTTCCACTCACCTTGTGTAAGAAATATGGAATGTCTTCTTCATCTTCCGGTTCCTATTAGGGTGTAGTTCTGCTTTTGATTGCCAGTTCAATGAAGGGGATTGCTTTTCACGAGTGTGGTGGGAAACCTGGAGTGACTTAGAGAAGCTGGAGTGTCTAGTATCTTGACATTGTCACGCCCACAAACCCACCCACCATAGCCCTAACCTCTCTGTTTTCTCCGTGAGACTTCCTGACCATCCCTGGAGGACTGTCTCTGCTCTGGCTTCCTCTCAGAGAATGAGGTAGAGGAGCTTCAGAGCAGTTAGCAGTGAGTACCACAGGCGTCCCAGTGCAGGCCTTACCTCAGTGTTCCCACCTAAGCAGGTCTACTTGGCTCTCCTAGTGTCAACATGGTGGCAGCTCTGTGGCATCTCCTAGTTTAGCACTTTAGCCATTGCCAGCCGACATTTATCACCAGACAGACCTGTCCAATCAGTGACTCTTTGAAAGGAATGTTTGCTAGGTGCCCTTTCCCTTCAAAGCATGTGCTTCAAGCCTTTAAGCTCATTTTGTTTGCTCCATTTGAGTAGGGGAAAGAGAGTCCATAGTCTCCTTCCATCCCCATCTCACGGCCTCCATTCCTTGCTCTAGGTTAATAACCTCCTGATAACAGGGAGGTGACTCAGGAACGCACCATTTCCAGGGGTCAGAGCTCATAGACAGATGAGGGGCATCTCTGGAGGTAACTGCAGAGATAGCATCCTCTGTCTCCTATGGCCCAAGATGCCCCTTAGCTCCCTAGCTCTTTGCACAGACTCTTCCCAGGACAGCAAAGGGAAGTAGTGGCTGGTTAGAGAAACCCCCCCAACACACACACACACACACACACACACACAGGCAGGGAGGAGAACTGTTAGAACATTATGGCCTGTAGTGGTACCAGCCTCCCTCCTGTCCTATATAGCCTTGGCTGTTGGTTGGGTCAGGAAGGCAAGCCATCATGAGGTTCCTTGTTTCCAGGGATGAGTGGACTACAGTACACCTGCAGGCACAAGAGGGAGTCAACCCCACAGGGGGATTTGAGATTTGCATTTGCTTTTTTCTTCTAATGTATTGGGGAGGTGGGGAGACCAACCTTATCCTTTATACTGGATTTGAATGTCTTTAAGGCCTTTTGCTCATGAAATCAAGCCAAATGTGCATTCAAAATCTTGTCCACAGCAAGAAATGAGAAAAGAGTAAGGAAATAACTTGAGCTAGGCCGCTGTCAGTGTTGGGCAGCAGCGTCTGGGTTCCCTCTGAGTAATCTTGAGCTGTGGCGTAGAGACTGCTCAGTCTGCATCCTCTGCAGCAGCCACTTTTGAAGGAGAGAACCATTCTCAGGAATTCTTGCTCAGTGGCCTTACAGAATGGCTGTGCACGTTCTACGAACTAGGCTGACTGTCACTGCTTCCTCCTGTACTCCTCAGACAGAGGTGCTAGAACAGGGGCATGGTCCTTCCACAAAGCCACTCCCCATGTCTGCTGTGGCATGGCTTAGACAGGGGCCCTCAGATGAATTATAAAGTGGAAGAGATCTTAGGATTGTCCTTTTAGAGTTTCCAAACTTCCAAAGTTGACATCCTTAATATGAAGCAAAGCTCAAGATAATAAAAAAAAAGAACCAGGAGCTGTACAATAACTAAATCTCTCTTATTAAAATCGGCCCCAAACCTTGTCATTTGCTGCTGCCTCCTAGAGACAGACACTGCTGCATTGTGGTCAGTGAAGTGTTCTGCTTCAGGCTGTCATGCTGGACTCTGCAACAGGACACCCTTTACCCCCTCTGCAGACCTTGTCCCAAGCCTTCAAGCCAGTTCACAGACACGTGCAGACCATGCCAACAGTGGCAGCATATAGACCAGGCATATCGGCCTGGATAGAAACATGTAGAAGAAACAGTTTGATTTTAAAACCAGATTAAATTGTAAGTTCATATTCAATGTATGCAGTCAGCTAAATTCAGTATTAGTTCCTTTCACAGGTAAAGACAGGGACTGTCAACATTTTTAAGTTCTCATTTGGCATTTACAGGCTAGGTGGGTTTGAGGACCTTCTGTAAATGGAGAAGCCGTATGTGAAGTAGTCTATCGGTAAAGGAGCTTCCAAAGACCACAGCAGGTTCACTGTGCACAGGAACCTATAGCTTCTTAGCTTCTGCTTTAAATAGATTTCTATTTTTATCTGATTACTGAATGTTCAGCAGATGCTGTTATTTGCTCTGGGTGACCCAGGGATTTGGCTCAGGTGACATATCCAGCCTAAGGCTTGAGGCACAAGTGGCAGTGTCAGTCAACAGCAAGAGGGCAGATGCTTCTCCAAACCGCCTGGGCTTATCTCTTTTGAGTAAACATTACTGTCTCACCAAAACCTACTTGACATGTTCTTAATAAGGGGACTGTCATTTTCATTTTGAAAGGCTTTAGCTGCTATTTTTTTAAATGTATGTCCTGTGATCTTCATAGAATTTGAAAGACTTTTTTAAAATCACTATTTTCTTGGTAACTGCAAGTTTTACATCTCAGAAGGGGGATTTTTTACTGAACTTGACAACTACTTGATTTTATTGCTACTCTTTAAACATTATAAAGGTAGCAAGTTTTACTGTATCATGGAAAGGAATTTATATTAAGAATCATTTTTGGCTGTTAATTTTATGCCATTCCAGAGCATTGCTTAGAGAATCCCTTGAGGTTCGCTCTGAGGCCTCCCTGACTCTTTATCCTCTTGCTGGGCACCATTTGTCTTGCCCCTGGGTAGCAATGACATCCCTCCATCAGTGTGGCTGGGATTCGAACTAGTAGTGAATTCTGTAAGGGAAGAGCTCCTGTGGGCTCACACTGGGCTCAGTAGTGCCTGTACAAGAAGTGGCTGCAATGAAAGCAGCCCACTTAGAGAAGGTGGTTAGTGACCACCAGGAGAGAAATGGAGCCTTCATAGCCGCCAGCCTGGTAGCGTTGAGGATGTGTTCTGCAGCCAGAGCATGGGCCTGCATGGGCGGGCACTTTGCACTTGCACAGCTGCCCCTGGGTGGAGACAGATAGCAGAGCAGCCTCCTCTGCCAGATGTTTTTTACTACCTTTTGAACCCTGCAAGGAAAATCGGCATTTGGGGTTTGATGTGTCACAGATTTTGCTACCATACAAAAGGTACCGTGTTCCAGAAGCTATGGTAAGAATAAAATATCCCCATTCATCCAGTTTGCTGTGCAAAATACCTGTGAACCACAAGTTATGATAGAACCCCAGTTAACCAAACCCAAGATACACACAAAATCATGTATTTTTAAAATAATTGTGTTTGCTTGGGCACAACATCGCTCTGGACCTGCCAGCCCACAGCCGCATCCAGCATGTCCCCATCTCTGTGCTTTGCCCTGCTTTGTCCAGAATCATCTATGTGTGCATCTGTTGTAAAGGAGTCCAGCACCCATCCGAGTTAATCTTTTTTTTAATGCTGTGAAAGTAATAAGTTCATTTCATCTTGGTTTAAGTCTTTTAGTTTTTCCTTTTTTACTGCTGTCATTTCTTGTGCTTGTTTTTTCCCCAGTGAGGGTTGTCGAAGAGAAAATACAATGAAGAATGTTGGAAGTCGCAAATATGCATTTAACTCCCTGCAGCTGAAGGCCTTCCCCAAGCATTACAGGCCTCCAGAAGGGACTTACGGAAAAGTTGAGACATGAACATACGGTTTCCTCTAATTAGCTGTTACGTAATCAATGTGGGTACCCTCTAGTGTCACATATGATTCTTCAAGAAGACCAGAAGGATTCGTTTTTATTTTTGTGTTTTTAAAACTACTTCACTAAAGAGTCTATGGAGCATGATTTTGTGTTGGAATCTGTAGGGGCTCATGTGTGGCTCAATAGCGTGGATAGTAATGGCTGCCCTTAACCATAGCTTTCAGCTGTAACTATACAGTTAATGTCATAGTTCCTAGAAGAAGCCAGCTTGGTTTGTCTAAAATTCCAGGAGACTTTTTCAGATACCCACTTATACACTGCTCACCTAACTTAATTTTCTATTCAGTAACTCACAAGTGAGCACTGATTTAAGATCTATTCTCAAAAAGTACCTGCCCCATTAAACTTGAGGTCCCAGGTAGAGGATAGGCTTTAGCTCAGCTTGGGGAAAAGAAGTCACACCTTCATGCTATGAGAGAAGCTGACTCTAGTGACTCTCAAAGGCCACACCCCTCTCTGTGGATCCAAAGTGAAAGGGAAGCTTGACCAGTTACACCAGGAGCCCATGCCCTGGGGCCACACTGCTTCCCGCCCCTTCAGTCATAGAAGAAGGTCTGCTTGAGGTCTGCACCAGCCGTGAGGTCCCCAGACCCTGCCTCTTCATAACTTCCATGATTAGGTCCACACCCACAGGACATATCTCCCATTCTCTGGCAATCAGGACCTTCAATGTGGCTTTTCAGGTGTCTGAGAGACAACTCTCCAATCGGGGATTTAGGACCATAGAGACAGTAGATACTTAAATATTTTCAGAAGAAATGTTCTTCTGGGAGCTTTCTAACAATCTTTTAGAAGACCACAAATCATGTTCGAATGTCTAAAAAACCATCTTAGTTTTTGGTTTGCAATAATTGTTACTATTCTCCTTCTGTTACACGACTATTGGGAAACAGTTAAAACTGCTCCTACATTGAAAGCCTAAGAGAGGTTTGTGAGATGAGAAAGTTAGGGATTTCATAGACGATTTAGTCTGGTCATCTTTTACAAGGTGATGATGAGTCTTATCTGCACATAGCAGATTTTTTTCCTTAGAATTTATGTTTTATAAATTCTGTTTATCATAATTCTGTTTACATGTTATTTAAAAGGCTGTAAAAAGAACTGTATGGAGTATATCCATGATGCTGATACTCACAATTTGTGAACACCATGGGAATTCTTATAGAAGTCTAGCTAGTTAGTTTCTTTTGGCTCCTTTAGAAACATGTAACAAACTTGAACCTGGGACACTGAGGCACAGACAGGACCAGACCTTTAACAAGAGTCAGGGAGGGTGCAGGCATCCCTTTCTACCAGTGTGCAGACAGCCCCCAACTCCTGGTGCCCCACTCTCAGGGCATGCGTGGCACTGTGGAAGGTGAGTGGCAGAGAAGCTCTCACTACCCAGCCCTCCACACAGGGCCTGCTCTGCTGGTATCAGATTCCCAGGAAGCCTCAGTCCCTGATCATAGGCCACTGGGGCTTAGTGTGGCTGGCTAAGCCTTTGACCTCTTTCTCGGTCCATTTACTCTAAGTTTTTAGTGTTTTTTTTTTCTCATTTGACATCACTGCCTTTTTAAAATATTTCTTTGGACTTTAAAATCAAATGTTTCCGTGTTCTCCAGCTTTTCTTTCTGTCCACACTTACAAAGGGAACAGAGCGACAGCTGACTCCCTGTCAGCGGTTTTGCATGGGGATTACTTTCTCTGTTTTTGTTTTATAATATGAGTCACTGTAAAACTCTAAGACCTGGTTAATCACGGAAAGGACTGAGACTTCAGTGTTTTCTCTGAAGGCGTTGTGACTGGCTTCCAGTACATCACTCATGTCCCAGGCTTGCTAGGAAGGGGCACCGTGCACAGCACGGGCATAGGCAGCTCCTGGCTGCCCCAGGAGGCTGAATTGTTCACTGTAGGTGGAAAACGGTTTTACTGGTTTCCACAAAGTGACATTCTGTCCACCGTCTGCCCCCACTTAAAAAGGAATGTGCAGTGTCTGGACAGCTGGGAATGCCATGTGGATCCTCTCAGCTCCTGCAGCACAGCTGCCTTTGCTTTCCTTTAAAGATGTAAAAATATTGTAGAATACTGTTTTATCCCCACACACTTGTACTTGCCAAGATTAGTGCATTTAAATACTTTTATTTATTTGTTTATCTGTTTGGGACAGTATTAATATATATGAACATATAGTTACTGTTTTATATATTCTTAGCTCATTTAAAGCCATGTATGCTGTAAATGTGCTTGTCTTAAGAAAAGTAAATAATAAAACTCACAAGAACAACCACACTTGGTCTCCCTTGATTCTTTCTCCTACACTGGAAAGAAGTCCACAGCCAGCACCCGTGCATTTTACCACTGGGCTTGGCTGTCAGGGTTCATGGCTTGTAAGTGGGGAAGACTAAGGTCTTTTTAATCATGTTTTTACTTAATTCGAACTAGGGTGCGTGGTTAGGAACAGGGACATCGGCAGACAGCACCAGACCCCAATCAAGGTGATGTCTCTCACTGGTCAGTGACTTGGGGCAAGTTGCTGGACCTCTCCAAGACCGTTTTGTGTGTGTCAGCTGTGGACAACAGCAGCAGGTCCCTCAGAAGGTGGCTGTGAGGACCTTGGTCTCATGTGTTCGTGTGTGTTGTCTCCTTTCCCTGAACAACTCAGCCTCTCCCCATCTGTGGGCGCCGCCATGGTGTGACTTGCGCAGAAGCATCTGTTCAGAGCTGCGTTGTCACCAGCATCATGGCATTAGTCCACATTTCCTTCAAGGACTGCGTGTCCAGTAACTTCCCTTGGTGATTGCTGGCCGTGGAAATTAATCACAAACAACATGAATGTGTTTGGCTGTCTGGAAATCTACTGTTGCCATAGCCAGTGCTTTCTCACTCTTCTCGCAACACAGGAATGGAGCCTTGCTTCAGTTTCTGTTCCTTTGAGCCTCTGCAGATATCAAAAGTCTGCTTTTACTGATGCATGTGATTTTGTAAAGTCTCTAACAATCCTTAATAAGCATTCTGTTAACGCCTGTTATAGGTGGAAGGTTTTAAAGCTGTTGGTGAGCTGGGTTTTGGCTTCATCTATGTTAGGGCTACAGAAGTCTTAAATGTTTTTGTAATTAAATGTTTTGTTCCGTTTGGTGTGTGTTCTGAAATCAAGTTGGCTTTTCCACCGAAGATGACTGTGCCTTTGTCTCTGAAGCGGTCAGTGTGCCTGTGTTGGAAGACTCTGGGAGCAGTAGCTCCTTCTTGGTATACAGTGCTGTTCAACACTGTTGGTGCTTTCTGCCGTGGCTCTCCTGCTCCAGGGTGTGGTGGTGTTGTTGTCGTCGTCCTCTTGTTCTTATTTGCAGTGTTTCAGCTTTCATTTTTGTTTGTGTGTGTTTCTCATGGGTGTGTGCCCACGTGTGTCTGTGTGAGTGGGTGTGGAGGCCAGGGGCTTGTGTCAGATGTCTTCCTCTCTCATTCTTCGTTTTTTGAAGCAGGGTCTTGCTGAATCTTGAGCTTGCCAGTTCTAGATAATGAGACTTCGTTATCCAGCCTGCCCACAAACGTTCATCTCTGCTGGAATTACATCTGTGCTGGAATTACAGGTGGCCAAACTCCAGTCTGTACACTTACACACGTTACCCACTAAGCCATCTCACTTCTGCTTTACTTCGTTCTGACATCTAGGTCAGCTCATCGGGAGTTACTCTGGAATTAAGGCCCATACTGTATGAAGAGTTGACTAGGTTTGAGTGACTCCCTTCTCTCAACCAACCCTAATTTTGCTTCTTGAGAGATGGCTCAATTACTACAGTTCTTGTCATGAGAGCGTGGGACCCTGGGTTCAGATCTCCAGCATGTGTGTGGTGGGGTGGCCACATTGTCCTTCTCACAGGGACGATCATTACAGTTTCTACACACCATGCAGATTAGCTCCCTCAGGCAGAGGGGAGGGAAGACACTTCCTCTGTAAAATCCACCACAGTTGGAGAGTTCAGTATCCCCAGCCTCATCAGCTCCTCTCCACCAAGTGCAGGGTCCCATTCTTTGCCAACCTGTACCCTCACTTTAAATGATACCCTTTGAGCAGGAAAACTTGCATCATAAGTCAGCCAGCGCATGATGAGGACTGGACTTTGTTTTGGCAACTCAGCTCTATGGACTACAGAAAGAAGGAAATGTGTGTGTGTGTCCATCCATAACTTCAGCTACATGAACCACAGAAAGAAGTGTGTGTGTGTGTGTGTGTCCATCTGTCCGTCCATAAAAGGATTTATTGTGTTGTAGGAGGCCACTTGTTTGTTCCCAGCCGCTCAGCCCCAAAACCTCTATTCTGCTCTGCGCAGGCCCAAGACAATTTTTTATTATTATTAACCAATGGTATTTACAGCATACAGAGGGGAATACCACATCATACAATTGACTTATACTTGTGGCTGCTTACATACTGGAGAGGCTGAGAGCCTGGTAGAAGAAGAAGCAAAAAAGCTGGAAGCCTCGGAACAAGAGAACCAATGATACAGTCTGAGGCTGAAGACCTGGGAGCTCCTTGGACCGTCGCTGGTCTGAGTCCATGCTGAAAGACTGAAGTATCTTGAGTCTGATCTCCACAGGCAACAGCAGCAGGAACAGAGACTTGCTTAGAGCCTGAAGCACTGGCTGGCTTTCTTTCTCTACTCCCATTCCATCTGGGGCCCCAGCCTAGTGGATGGTGCTGCCCACATTCCTTGCCTGTTTTTGTAGTTTCTCTCCTACATCACTCATCTGCAAGTGTCCTTCCTACACACTCAGAAGTGCTGCTCTGCTAATCCCAAGAGGCCTTTCAATCAGGTGAGTTTGGCCACTAAAAGCAACCATCTTAGTTGATCATCTCATCAAGTCAGGAAGCTCTTTATTCTTCCATCCATCCCTTGACTTTCCACCCACACACACCCAGGTCACTGTGATATGAAAAACTCCCCACACTCTTTTCCTTCAAAGCCCTCCATGGTGACTTCACTTCAGAAAAAAAATCCTTTAAGTATTTTCATAACTTTTTTTAATAGTTGATCATGTTTTCATTTTTATAATTTACTAAATCTGTTAATGTATTTAATTCATTTTTATAAAAGGCTTATTTACATTCTTTTAAAAACTCTTATCATGTGTGTGGTCAGTCTTGCCATTTACCTTTGCACCTGTAAGGGCAAGTGTAATTCTGGATGAGGGGCCAGCAAGATGGCTCACCAGCAAAAGCACGTGTCATGCAGCCTGGCATTCTGAGTTTGCTCCCTGGAATCCACATGGTAAAGAAAAAAAAAGCTCCCTCTGGTCTCTACATGCATACAATGCACTCACCTATGAACACACACACTTGATAAGTGAAGAATAAATGGTGAATCTGTAGTGTTTAATTTGGTTCTTCCTATGTCCACACTATGTTGCCTTTCTTTCCTTGTAACTATACGTTATTCTAGATTCAACAGAAGAGGCCACATTCAGAGGAGGAGGTCAAACCTGGGAGCAGTGTGGCAGCGGAAGCACAGTGAGTGTCTCCTGGGTACAGTGAAACCTGGGAGCACAGCATGGCAGCGGGAGCACAGTGAGTTTCTCCTGGGTACAGTGAAACCTGGGAGCACAGCATGGCAGCAGGAGCACAGTGAGTTTCTCCTGGGTACAGTGAAAGGGCACCTGTCGTAGTTAGTATCTCTCCTTGGTTCAGTCTTCTAAATTTTCTTTTCAGGTTTTTCATTGAGCGACAGGCTTTAAATAATTAATTTTCATTATTAAATACAACCAGTATAGAGGAAAGGAGGTAGGTTTGTTATCAAATGACTATAAAGTCATCGTGACCCCATCGTGTTCATCAGATACTGTGGTAGCTAGTTTTATGTCATCTTGACACAAGCTAGTCATGGGAAAGGAAGGAATCTCCAGTGAGAAAAAGGCCCCATAAGATCCAACTGTAGGACATGTTCTTAATTAGTGATTGGTGGAGGAATGCCCAGCCCATTGTGGGCGTTACCATCCCTTGGCTGGTGGTTCTGGGTTCTGTAAGAAAGCAGGCTGAGTAAACCAGTAAGTAGCACCCATCCATGACATCTGCATCAGCTCCTGCCCTGGCTTCCTCCAATTATGGACTATGATGCAGAAGTGTAAGTGAAATAAACTCTTTCCTCCCAACTTGCCTTTTGGTCATGGTGTTTCATCATGTAATCAGACACCAAAAAATGAAAAAGTACGTTGTGGACTGGAGGCGTTAATCATGTTCAGATGTCAAGTGCACCCAGGTGCTCAGGAGGCTAAATGTATTCCCTATTCACGTCAGCAGCACTTAGAAAACAAAATCCATCCTGAAATACAGACTCTTAAAGGGTTCCACATAACCAAAATAATAATCTTAAAAAAGCACAAAGATGGACTCACTTTCTGGTTTCAAATTTTATTATAATGTTCCAGCAATCAAAACAGTGGTGTTGGCATGAAGACACAAGACAAAAAGAGGCTGAGGCTTAGAAACAGCCCTGCCCTGCATGGTGGGATGGTTTCCCACCAAAGGGCAATGAGGAAAGAAAAGCTAGGTATCTACATGAGATGGATGGGAAGTCAGACTCTTACATCACACACAAAGATTAACTCCAAATGGATCAAAGAGTAAAACTAAGAACTAAAACTAAAACTCCCAAAAGCAAGCTACGATTAGCTCCACTGGGTGGGGCAATACTTTCGTGGATATGACTACCAAAAACTCAACCAGAGTCAACAACCCACTATGAATGGGCCAAGGACCTAAGGGGATTTCAAGCATAATATATAAAGGCCAACAAGCATATAAAACATGACACCACTAATCAGGGAAATACCAAACAGAACCACTGGCAGAGATACTTCACAACCTTAGAAGGGCCACTAAAGAGAACAGGAAATAAACTGACAAGGCCTTGCGACAGTTATAGTAATCCTTGTACACTGCTGACGGAAGTATAAAATAGTGTGGCTGCTATGGAAAGTATGGCAGTGCCTTGAAATAAAAAGAATTACAACACGGACTGCTAGGTGTACACTAAAACTGTGGGGTCCTAGTGAGATTTGTATATACATGTTCACAGCAATAGTCAGGAGCTCAAGAGTGGAAACAACTGAGGTATCCACTGCTGAGGAAGTAGGTAACAGTTTAGGGGACACACATGCACTAGAATACTACTTGGCCTACAAAGGAAAGAAATACATGATACATCATGGCTGAACCTTGATGCATTTTGTTACATGAAATAAACCAGTCCCCATCCCATCCCTGAAAAAAACCCACATGCTAAGATTGTATCTAACCAGGCACTTATGGTACTCAAATCAGAAACAGGAAATAGAATGGAGATTACTATAGAGACAGCGGCTGGGAGGTAACTGATGGGCTACTTGACATTTTGTGAGGTGGATGAAGATGAAGAATTCTGCAGACTGACTGCAGCGTGAATGCTCAACACTACTAACCTATATACTTTAAGATGCTAAGTTTTGCTATTCATATTTAACTAAAAACTTCAAATATGCCTACAAATAAAGGTGTATAAAATTATTTTGAGGCCAGGCGGTGGTGGCACACACCTTTAATCCCAGCACTCAGGAGGCAGAGGC
>LOJH01003650.1:2470-14726 GCA_001685095.1 Ellobius talpinus | reverse complement strand
GTCCTGAGTTCAATTCCCAGCAATCATATGGTGGCTCACAACCATCTGTAATGACGTCTGGTGCTCTATTCTGGCCTGCATACATACAGACAGAATATTATATACATAATAAATAAATATTAAAAAAGAAAGGAAAACAAATGTACATGTAGACATGAACGGACACATGCGGTTACACACACACATACACACTCTCACAGACACACAAACAGACATACACTCACACAGAGACAAACATGCACACATAGACACACACACAGAGGCACAGGCACACACCCACCCACAAACACACACACTCACAAGGCACACATACACTCACAAGGCACACAGACACACACACTCTCACACACAGGCACATAGGCACACACGCGCATAAAGACATACACACAAACACTCAGGCACACACACACTGAGGCTGAAAAGGCCAGAGATAAACAAAGGGAACAGAAGAGCAACAGACAGACAATGTCCAGAGTAGGAAATTCAGACAGAGCCTTGAACGAGGCAGAGGAGAGGCAAGAGGGCTGAGGGCTTGGCATGGCTAGGAGCCTCGGTGGCATGCAAGCCACAGGGTGGGAGCAAGAAGACATGTCCTTGGCAGGTTAATGGGTACAGGAAGCCATCAGCCCACTCACGTCTCTCCAGCGCCAACAAGCCATTCCAGGCTGATAAAGGGACTGTGGGCACAAAGCCTCAGCAACAAAATCTCAAGAGAGAAACTGCTAGGAAGCCCCTGCACTTCTCTGAGCCTCGGTTTCTCTAGCTGGAAACAGTGAGATTGGCCTGGATTATCCAATGCAGCATCCAGTCCCCAAAGCCTTAGGGACCTTCTGCAAATACCCCAGTCCCTGCCGCTCTTCTTCATGTTTATTCAGCTCCATGTCAGTTGGTCTGTAAGCTCAAGCTCCAAACTCTCCCAGTCCACCTCCCAAACACCAGGCCCCTCTGGGGTGCCCCAGGGCCAGGGTATGTCACCCACCTCATCTGCTGCTTCCAGCTTGGGATCAAACTGGCAGAAGATTTGCTCCAGGTCCTTGCGGATCACGTTGGCCAGCACATTTAGTCTGCCCCTAGGACCAGAATGTCCTGGGCTGTTACTTGATTCCTGGCTACCTTCCTACATTGGCCAAGTACAGCCACTCCCCCTGCCTGCCATGGGACCTATCAGAACTCCTCCTGCTGGAGCACTGGTCAAGCCCAACCCTCCAGTCCTGCCTTAATCTATACTAGGCACAGGAGACATTCAGACAACCAGCTTCCTTCAGGGGGACTCCCAGCAACATTAGTGATTTAGAAAGCCTTCTGGGAAGGGGCAGGAAGCCACCGAGCCACCTAGCATGTCCCCACTTAACCCCCGCACTGAACCAACAACACATTACCTTGGCATGTCCCCCTATGAACTTAATCTACTAAGAGTTGCTCTAGCCCAGACAGCAGCAGCTCTGAGCAGGATGGGTCAGAAGGGACTCAGGTTGGGGGGAACACTGAAGGGACAGTGTGGCAGTCACAGACCAGACTCTTTAGCCCAGCCTGAACTTCCTATTCGAGGGAGTTTCTGCAGGGTGGGCACAAGCCTGATAGAAATATGCAAATGACTTGAAACTTACCCAAGAGCCCATTAGTTTCAGGTCAACAGTAACCCCAAGCCTGACTCCCAGCTCCACACAACTGCAGGGAGAGGTCCCTCCAGGTCAGTCACCCTCACACCCCGCCCCCCCCACCATGGAACCCAAGGAGCATTTCTCAGCTGCTCTGGGCAAAGCTCTCCACGGCCCAAAGGTTACCATTTTGTGGAGGCCTGCACCGACCCAGGATGGCACCTCTGTTCAGAGAGCCCTCCAGGCAAACACCCACCCAGCACCATCTCACAGATATTTGAGCCATCTGTATCCAGGTTCCATCTTCGCCTGCTGTTCTAATAGCCTGAGACACAAAGCCGAAGCCATGTGCTCCATGCCACCTTGGCTACAGGGTCAGCTCTGCCTAACTTCCCACCAGACACTGAGTATTTCCAGGCCCCTCAAAGGACCATGAAAGACAAACCTCAGACCCCTGGCAGGCCTGCCAAGACAGAAACTCTTCACACCATGCATCTAGAGTCCCTAAGGCAGTACAGCCCTGCACCAGCCCAACCACAAGCAGCTTTCCAGACTACAAAAAGGCTTTGTCCCACAGATCGCAGGGAATGAAATTTGGAAGTCTTCATGAAGGGAAACATGGGGTCAACTTACATCTAGACCGCCGACCTCCAACCCATCTCTGCAGACCTACGTTCAAGGGATGCCAACACAGGGCCACCTACTCTCACATCCCTGAGCACACTCCCTTGACATCCCCTTATCCTAAGGACTTTCTAGCAGAATGTGTCCCAGTCTGAGGTCCTGAAACTCCTGGAGGAATCTAGTTGGGCTGCCTGCAGCTTTGGCCAAGCATTTGGCTCTTGCTGTAACGAACAGCCCAGACCAGGGGCCCTGAGAACCTATCAAGTTCCCTGCTTCTTGCCTCAAGTCCCACCAATGCCCCTCACCCTGACTTCTAACTCCTCTCTACCCTCCAGGCACAGGGGCTGGGGTGTCCGCAGTGGTCCTACCTGTGTGGCATCCCCAGAATGACGTTCTCAATCCCCATCTCACTAGATTTGTCAATAATGGTCTTAAGAGCAGGAATCATGACCTCACAGCCTTCTAGGCCAAACCGCTTCTCTGAAGACCACTTCCTAGCCAGGAAGTCTTCAAACCTGTTTGGAGAAAAGGGAAAAGAAGGGAAAGGGTAGAAAAGGAAGGTTGGGATTCCTGGGAGCTTTTCACAAGCTCTGGGAGCTGAATGCCCAGGACAAAAGGACAAAGCCACCTCCTTCCTGTACAGTCCAGAACCCACACTCACCCAACAAGAAGCACATGGCAGAGCAACCTGAAACTCTTCCCCAAATCTCAGCTGGCACCCATTCCCAGATACCTTTTCATAGCCAAACATCCCTAAGAGGCCATCTTTCAATATTCCTGCCCCGCCACCCTCCTGCTACTATGTAAGCCCCAAACACTTCTATCCTACTAAAGGCTAAGCCGAGCCCATGCCCCACTGCTCAGAAAGTCACGTAGCATCCAGCAGCTGAGTCAGCTGCACGGCCAGGCCCCTGCAGCTCTGGAAGGTCCCTTCTTCCAAGTCACCAATGGGTAACATTCCACTGCCCTGCCAAGGATGCCATCATGCTCACCCATGCCAGGGACAGTGCAGAGACAGCATTCTGTCATGTCATTCCCATAGCCACACTCTTGTTATTTCTGCCCATGCTCAGTGTGACCTCTGCTGCAATATTCCTCTGGAGTCCCACCCCTGCCCACCAATGTGGCTCTGATAGTCAAAGTAACTGAGCATGTCGTCCTGATGCTTCACCTAAGGGCTTCTTTGGGCCTCCAGCAGCGGAAGCAAGTGGTCTGCTTTCCCTTGCTAGGCGTTGCTAGTTTCCAAACTAGGGTACCAAGCGTGCCCCTCCAGCCATGCAGGCTGTCCATCAGGTGGTGCTGACCTCATGGAGCGCACCAGCCTGGCCAGCAGGGTCCGCTTCTCCTCGCTGGAAAACTGCATCACACCAGGAGTCTCAAATTTCTGTCGGATCCACTGGCACTGCTCCACATCATTAATAAACATGAACTCCAGGCCAATGTGCTGGCAGTAGGTGCTCTAAGAGGGACGGGGGAAAGTCTATGAGGAACCAGCAAGAGGGGTGACAGGCCCAGAGTCTGAGACTAAACAGGAAGTACCTCTCTCCCTCCCCACATGCTCAGAGTGCCCGAGCTAAGCCAGATGTGTCTTCCTGGGCTCACCTCCAGGCGACGAATGATCTCTCGCAGAGAGAGCATGTTCTCTGAGCCCCCAATGAAAGTCGTGGTGGGCAGTTGGAACTCTTTATCCAGATCAGCCTCCTGCAGGTTGTAGAAGGCTGGAAAGGAGCCCAAGGCAGCGGAGGAGGAAACAATGGAGTCGGGTAGGGGATGGAGAGCACCGTGGCAGGACCCGCTGCTCCCGCCCTTCAGGCCTGTCTGCAAGCCCTGGCCATTCATCAGGGAGGAGGAGGAAGGATATGCACCCAGCTGCTGCCATGACAGTGGGCTTGGGTAAGTGGTGAGCCTAGTGCAGGTGGGAACATGGCCCTTTGGGGGCACTGGGTAGCTGTAACTGGAACAGGCAGAAAGAGCCACATGGGCCCAGGGGCTCCTCACTGGCACTAGCTAGTATGGCACTGCCAGGCTGACAGGGAAGGTGACAACTCTTACCCAATTTATCAATGGTTGTTATCAAGTCTGAGGGCACAAAGGAGTCCAGGTCTGCATCCATGATGCCCAGGGGGTCCAGTTGGGCCACATGGTGGCCTCGGATCTGGGGAAAGGGGAAATAGCAAGGCTGGACAGATCTTTAGTCCAAGGGAGGCTCAGAGCCCCACCCGACTTCCAGCTTCAGAGTTTCAAGCTGTCATACATCCTACTGTGCTGTCGCCCAAGAATCCCTGATGACAGGCGGCAAGAGCTCCAGTTCAAAAGTACAACACAGAGCTGGCAAAAAAAAAAAGCAAAAACCTATACAGGAAGATGGACACTACACACCATTAGTAAGTGTGATTTTTCCAGAAACTTCCAAAGGGTCTGGCATATGAACTAGGAAAATACACACAGAGTAAGGAAAATTCCCATCTGCTGTTGTGAAACCACTTCCATGATTTCCCATTCCCTTGGTATGTACACACACGATAATAATAAAAATTAGTAAAGAAAAATTTAAAAGATTGATTAGCATTTTAAAAATGAATACATATCAGCATTAGAAGAAATCAAGCTAAAAAGAATCCATGAAGCAAGAAAAATTATTGTACATACAGATGGAACAATATAGGAATTGTAAAAACTGGATTTAAAGAATAAGATTTCAAAGAACCAGACTTTTAAGAATAGCTTGTTGGTGCACACCTTTAACCCCAGCACTCAGGAGGCAGAGGCAAGTGGATCTATGTGAGTTTGAGGCCAGCCTGGGGTCTACAGGGTGAGTTCCAGGACAGCCAGGGCTACACAGAAAAACTTGGTCTTGAAAAACCATGGGAAAAAAAAGAATATCTTGTTTTGAAGATTTGACTAAGAAACTATATTTTAATTATGAATTATAATTACAAAGCTAAATTAAGATTTAAACACTAATAGTAATATGTAGCAAACAGTAATATTTCCACAGCAGCATGGCTATGCGGAGAAGAATGATTCCATTTGGCCAGTGGAATAGTCCCTCAAGACAAACAGAACTACAGGGGAAAATTTCTACACTCTGCTATTGTCAATCAGTAGCAACAGTGGGACATTGTTATTCTAAGACTGTGGTGTGTGGGCTATGAAAACATCACATAAGCCACTGCACTGGCATCTCTGAGAACATTTATTATTGGCATCTTTGAAAGGAGATGGTGCCATAAGATGGATGAGGTCAAACCCTTAGCCCTACATTTGAAGCATAAAGCTGCATCAGAATAAATCCATAATGTATGTTATCTTTCTAAAAAAAAATACACACAACCCAGCTCTGATCACTGCAATTGACAAGACTTATAGAGAACATTCTCAGAACTCCCTGGAAGCCTGAGTGGTTCTGGAAGGGGGAAAATAAAATATACAACTATTCCAGTTATTTTTCTGCTGTTGTGATAAAACACTGATCGAGACCAATTTGGGGAGGAAAGGGTTATTTGGCTTACAGGTTACAGTCCATTATGGAGAGAAACTGAGAGCAGGAATTCAAGGCAAGAACAAGGAGGCATAAATGAAGCAGAGACCAAGGGAAGGATCCAAGGCTAGGAGGACCACTGCTCACTGGCTTGCTCAGCTACCTTTCTTATACAACCCAGGCCAACTGCCTGGAAGAGACACTGCCCACTGTAAGCTGGGCCCTCATTTAGCATCAATTAGCAATTAACAAAATGCTCCATAGACATGTCCACAGGCCAATCTGATCAAGGCAACTCCTCAATTGAGGAATTCCCAGGTGTGTCAAGCTGACAACTGAAGCTAGCTATGACAAAGACTGACTTGGGGAATCTTATTAGATCAGAGAGCAAAGGGGTGCTGACCACCGCCAGGGTTGGGAATAAAGACACACTGTAAATATGGCGGGGGAGAGCGGGGGAAGGAAAGGGAGACAGCAATTTATAACAGAATAAAATTCACCTACTATGTTTAAGTGTGTTCATTAATGAGAAAATATAAAAAGAAAAAGTTGGGGGTTGGAATGATGGTTCAGTGGTTAAGAGCACTGGCTGCTCTTCCAGGGGACCCAGGTTCAATTCCCAGCACCCACATGGCAGCTCACAACTGTCTGTAACTCCAGTTCCAGGGAATCTGGCACCCTCACACAGACATACATTCAGGCAAAACATTGATGCACATAAAATAAAAACAAAAAGAATAAAGTTCAGTATGGTGGTACACACCTGTAATCTTAGCAATTGCTGAGGCAGGAAGACCATGAATTGAAACCCAGCTTAGTCTGTAGAGAGTCTTATCGGGGGCATGGAGGGAGGAGGAGGAGGGTGATGACAACATTCACCGGTTACTTATGAAGGATGCACACAACATCTTATTTCTGAAAATCAGTCAAAGGGGAAAAGTGCCTCCCCGACCCTGCCTTTGCTTTGAGATGCACCCACAAAGTGTACAGTGGACAATGGGAGCTGTCCCACACTGAGTGCCTCAGGTAGAAGGAAAGATAGACAGATACTACTTACCATGCTTGGTTGCTCACTGCAGAAGTGCCCATCTCATACCCACTAAAAAGCTGAGTGGGGGAAATCACTGGGTGAATACTGGGTGAATCCTCAAGAGCACAATACACATTGGCACGGACAAAGGGACTGGAGAAATGAGTCTATGGGGATGTCTCAGACAACCTCTACAGGAAAATCACCATGGTTCATTTCACAAACATTGGTAAGAAATACAAAAACCAGAGATGGAACTGTAGAGTGCAGGAGACACATCAGTTATCACAACATGTGGTTTTATTGTGATCTGGCTTCAAATAGGCAATGCCTGAATCCAGAGGCTCCTGCGTCTGGTACTGGATAACTGAAGAAAAAAAAAGATCAAGCCAGATACGGTGGTGCATGGCTATAATCTCAGCACTTGGGAGATGGTGGCAGAAGATCAGGCATTCAAGGTCATCCCAGCTACAGAGCTAGTAGCCAGATGCGCTACAGGACAATATGGACTGAAGAGATGGCTCAGTGGGTAAGAGCACTTACTCTGCAAGCATGGGGACTCAGTTCAAATCCCCAGCACCCACACAAACAAGTAGACATGGTTTCCTGTGCCTGTAACCTCAGTTAAAGCTAATGGAGTCAGATGGATCCCCCCGAGTTTGCTGGCTAACCAACTTAGCCAAAACAATAAAGCTCTGGCTCAAGGAGAGACACTGTCTCGAGGCAGTAAGGCAGAGAGGAAGAGGAAGTCTGTAGACATCCTGCTCTGGCCTCACCAACACCCCACACACTCACATGCAAGTACCACACATACACACATACTAACGGACTAAGAACTATGCTGGGATAAGACCAGATAAAGGCCCTCCAGTAACATCCCAGACATCAATCTCCATACAGTATGGTTCTAGTTGATGTTGCTTGTTCTTATCAAGATCAATCATGAGGTCACACTTTCTGCATCTTTCACCCAATCAAGAAAACACAATGAACAGGAAGTTATTTTGGAAATCCTTGGGACCAGCAGGATTTGGCATTTCACTCTCTTCTTGATTTAGGGATATTTAGACATAATGAGATATGTTGGAGACAGGACCCAAATCTAAACATGAAATTCGCTTATGGCTTCACAAACACCTAACATACAGAGCTGCAATGTGGTTTTGTGCAATGGTCTCGGCATACCTGTGTTCTGACTATAATCCATCACATAAAATTAGGTGTGGAATTTTCCACTTCTGACATCACATTGATCCTCAAAAAAAAAAAACTCAGACTTTGGAGTTCTTTGGACTTTTTTTTGAGGTTTTTTGTTTTGTTTTGGATTCTCTACTGGTCCAACAATCACTGTGCTGCCAGAAGCCCACTGCCCATGGGTTTTCAGGCTAGTTAGACCCCCTGAGACACCATTTCACCTCATACTCCCACACAGAGGGTGCCGAGTGGTAGATAGTGCTGTTGTTTCCATTTGCCAATGCCCTGGTGTTCCCAGGCCCATGTAGCAGCTTGCTGCTCCCTCCCACCAAGCCTCTTCAGGACCCAGGATCCCAAGCAGCACCCTCTGCATGTCACATTTCCCTTGTGAAATGCCTTCTGCCACCAGTTCCCACAGATATACTCAATGACTGCACCTGTTATGACATCAACACCAGTGTGGCCCTCCAATTAGTCTGTTCTGTCAAGAACATGGATCATCACCAAGACACACTGTCAACAACTGGGCCCAGCCTAGGGATCCAGTGTGAGAGAGTCCAAGCCTTCCAAATGAGCAGCTGGTGGGGGAGCTGTGCTTGGTAAATTATTGATTCATCCCATCTTCACTAATGGAGCTCCTGCTGTAAACAGTCCGTTTCCTGGAATGCCCAGACTAGAGAATGATTACCAAGTGTCAGAGTGTTCCACAGTCACTTAACACTAAAGGCAATTGATTACCTACTAAGTGTCCCTCTAGGCACTCAGGGCAACGTGTATGCGAGGTGGACAACAGCATGGGGAAACAGACAAGCCGGCAAACACATTCAAAAGCTACCAGGGAGGTGCTCTGAGCTCTAAATGTCATATGACAAGGCTGCTTCTCAATGGAAGTGACTTCAGAGCTCAGACTCCCGCTTCTCTCACCTACTGCACCCTCCCCACACCCTCCTTGCCCAGGCCTCAATCGATTGATCACTCACCTGGTAGGCACGGATCAGGGACTGTACTGCCAGGTGGTCTTCTACCAGCTTGCTGGTCTTGGTGCAACTTGAGACTGATGGCCTGATCTCGTGGATGACGACAGGGGGCTGCGGCTGAGCAGGACCCAGAGAGGCTTCCTTACTAGCTTTCCGGAAAAAGCTGTCCCAGGACTGGGTAGGGAGAAAGAAAGACCCCAGCCAGGTCAGGACGTGAAGAGTCGCCATCCCCAAGGCACTCATTGCTCTTGGGAACCATGGTGCTCAGAGTGTCCCAGAGCCTCGATTCAGGGACCCTCTACTAGCCCAGGGCTCTTACCCATTGCCCAGGATGCAGCACCTGGATGGAGATTCAGCTACAACAGGGACTTCTGCCCTGAGGGAAATCTGTCCTTGCACACCGGGTTGCAGGTCTTAGGAGATGGCAGCATAGTGGCACAGACCACGAGATCTGTGCATATGTTTTTGTTTTGATTTCTTTGAAACAATAATCCTACTACTGGTAATTTATCCACAAATGTATGTACACAAGTGTGTCCAGGTGTTTCCTTCAAGGTTGTCTATAAAAATGGTGATGTCCAAACAACCTAAATGACTATCAATAAGCATCTGGCTAAATAAATGATTGCAGAAGCTGGACAGCTATGCAGTCTGCAGTAAAAAAGGTACATTTGTTAGGGTTGATACAGGATACTTAGTACCAACACACACTGCAGGGAGGACAAGCTCAAGAGGACCTGTGGCCCAGATGCTTCACAGAGAAGCAAGACCAGGCATGCATACACATAGACACTTCTGGGTTCTAGGAGAGTAAGTAACAGTGTCCTGGGGAAGGTTGCTCATCAGGCTCCTGGGAGAAGCCTGTGTCACATGTGTGAGGCCTCAGGTCCCATTCTCAGCCCAGAAAAACACTGTTAACCTCTACTCAGTCCCTTGTAGTGCCAGTGGGAGAATTTGTCAACAATCCTCATGGAAAGCAATGTGACAAGACACACCAAAATTGCACACATATATACCCTTGGATGGAAGAAAAATCTTCCTACAGCCAACTGTGTGCACACATACAAGTACACTCTGCAGCACTGTTCATGACAATCAAGACAGGAAATGGACCAGAAGCTTGTTACTGGGGGCAGGGTGGCATCCATGTGATAGAGTATTACACAGGTGGAAATAAACAAGCAATGGGGCTCTTCATGCACTGACACAGAAAGAGCTGAAAGAGCTAAATAAAAGCCAAAGAACCCAATAGGACTGCCGCCTGTCACTTTGGTGGAAAAGTGGGGAAATACCGTTATCTTTACAAAAAGTTTACATAAAGAAAGATCTCAGAAAGAGAAGAAACAAAGAATAAACCACGTGGTAGGTTGGGAGGATCTCTTGATTTCTCATACTTCTTGAGTCTGGAACATGTAACTGTTACCGGCCTCCTGCTCCACCTTTGTTGAAATGGGTATTAGTTTATCAGACAATATATCTATAGGCATTTATTTTCTTAATTTCACCTCAGGAGCCATCTGGAAAGAACTCAGCATAACCAGGGAGGACTGGTCTCTGGCATGCTGGGCAAGGCATCTTCGTGGAACCACCTCCCACCAGTCTCATCAGCAAGAAAGCAAGAAGTCTCTCCCTTCTTCCCCAAACAGATACACAGGGACTGAGGTCATGGCTGCTTCCCAGCAATCCCTCATGCCACCACACACCCCAGCAGCTTCTCACCCATGAAATGCAGAAGGCAGATGCCAACCTTGTGAACACTCTGTGGGTTTTCCAGCCAGGCAAAGTACATCTCCTCCACGTAACTGGAGCTGACTCCACTTCTGCTGCTTGGAACGGTGGTCGGTGGCCCAGAGGACATCCTGTGCCCACTGAACACTGGGATGTCCTGTGTGGCCAGGAGCCTCATGGCCTGTGGTCCCAACCTGAACGGCAGCAGCCTCAGCTGACTCATTCTGAGCATGGGCAATGAAGAAGAGGCATAAATCACAGGACAAAGTCAAGAGGAAGCTTGTGCAAATTTACTCCTAGCAGCTATGGTCCTGCTAGATGGTGGCCCCAGACTAAGCCAAGGTGAGACACAGGTAACAAACTCTCTTACACCTTCATTTCCTAGAGGGAGGTTTCGGCTCAGCAACCTTCTCCAGTGCTCTGAACCCCAGTGCTCCTGGGCCCTTCCCTCCAGCCTAGGCTCCCTCTCTGTTGGTCCCAGAACCCTCCTACCCCCACCCCTCATATACAGCCCTGCTTCTGAGGACACTTAGCTTAGGTCCTGGAGCCCACTCAGAAGATCATAGGACATAGGTGGGCAGTAACCCAAAAAAAGGGCTGGGCACATAGGCTACCACCTTGGAGGTGGGGCAGGAGTCCTCCAGGCACTGGGTTGGCTGTGAATGGTCAGAAAAGGCAGAGAGAGGATACTGGGGAGCAAAGACTCAGAGAGATGAGGGGGACAAGACACACTATGGCTAGAGTTGCTGGTCACTGGTCAGAAGTCACCAGTGACTCCCTATGAGTGCAATACTGGGTCTGGATACCCTTCCTCTCAGGCAAAACCATAAGGCAGGAGCCCAGGCCTCACCAGCCCTTGCTTCACGGATGTGAGGACCGAGACTCCATGTGGTGGAGGCAAAACCAAAGGAAGCAAAGTGATGCTTCCTGCCGCAGCACCTTCCTGAGCTATGAATGCTGTCTGGAACTTACACACTGGACAAACACCACCCAAAGCACTGTCAGCCCAGGGTGCTTGCAAGCTGGAGGCCACCCAGGCACAGGGACACAACTCTGGGTTCCCTTCACTTGTCCAATTACCTGCCCTTTGCCAAGGAAGAGGCTTGAATAATGGTCAGGCAAGCTCTCAATGAAGAGACTTCCTCAGTCACCTCTCCCCAGAACAGGAATCTTAAAGGTCCCCTCCAATCCCAGAGAACCGCCAGGCTCCCCACTCAGATGCACCAAGGTCCCCTGCAGGCCCAGGGTCCGGCCACCTCATGGAAAGTGGGATCTCTGTTCTGACCCCATGGCTATAAATAGCGGCTCGTCTCCTGCCCAGCCCTGCCCAACCCAGCCCAGCCTGAGTACTACTTCCTACTGAGTACTACTAAGGCTCTCCTGCCTGGGGAGGCCAAGCCTCGAAGCAGAGAACAACTCTAGAACTATTCATCAGAGTCCAGAAGCCCAAGCCCCTTGTGCAGCTCTGGGACTGAGAACACATATATTCTAGGGCAGTGGCTCTCAACCTTCCTAATGCTGTAACCCTTTAACACAGTTCCTCATGCTGTGGTGACCCCCAACCATAAACTTATTATTATTATTATTATTATTATTATTATTATTATTATTTTGAGACAGGGTT